>JAWMAG010000006.1:27800000-27937500 GCA_037013455.1 Ceratitis rosa | reverse complement strand
GTTGGTGCTTGACTCGCTGTGGTCAATTTGTGGCTTTGTAACAGCAACCGAGCAATACGAAAAAGGAACAGCATCCCAAGCGACAACAGCTAACTTTGCAACAAAAACGAGAGCACAACAAGAGGAATAGCCAATATAAATAATAATAACAGTTAGAGGTGTAAACAAAAAAAAAAAAAAGTGTTGTATGCAGTAAAAAATTCTGCAGAGATGGGTGTGTGTTGATGGTTGATACTTTGTCTCAAAAATTGTTCCCTGCGCAGTTTTAAGTCTCACCACCTTGTGATTTTTTGTAACTGGCTTGATTTTTAAGGTTTTATTCTTGCAAATTCAAATAGAATTGAAAGGAATTTGGGTAGAGCCAAAACCTATAAAACGAATTATTTATGCCACCAAAATCACTTTGGAAGATGCTACGGATCTGGAACAACGTTATAAATATCTACCTACATACATGCCGAAAAAGTCGATAAATAATAGAAATTGTCGGTTCTGACCGTTATGCTAGCAGTGTTCCGACAGCCCAGGGGGTAAACATTGCAAAAAAACTCAGAAAGAAGTTCGAGAAAAAACCTCGCGGACCAAATTCGCATCTGCAAATCGGTGTAGAATCGTTAGAATGATGGTGGCTGGTAATAAAAAGTGGATCAGTTACAACAACCTCAAACTAAAGTAGTGGCGGTCGAAGGGAAGCGAGCCGGCGCAAACGATCCCCAAACCAGGATTGACGGCCAGGAAGATTTTGTTGTGTGTTTTGTGGGATTGGCACGAATCATAAACTATGAGCTGCTCCGTTATGTGCAAACTCTTAACTCTAACCTGTACAGTCAGAAATTGGAGGTAGAATTTAAACTGAAGGAAGCAATCGCCTCGAAGCGACTAGCTTTGGCCAACAGAAGAGGAATTGTGTTGTTGTTAAGGACCACGCCAGACAACACACATCGGTAGTGACTACCCAAAAGCTTCGTGAGCTGGGTTAGGAGGTTCTTATGCACCCATCTTATATTCGAGATCTAGCAGCAAGTGATGACCAACTGTTTCTCTCTGTGGCGAAAGATTTGGCTTTCAGAGAAGCCTTGGCAAATTATTTGGCAGAGGTTTCAATGAGACTAGCATAATTACTTTTTTTTTAATAAAAATGGAGCTTTATAAGCGTTGACGTGATTTTGGGCCGAATTTCTCCCCCAATTGTGGTGGGCATCTTGTTGGTTTTGGTCCTACAGTTTACTCTAAGCCGCCTTTAAACAGCCGATAGAGTTTTACGAGGAACTTTAATTTTATGCCAGAAATAAGGTCGGAGGGCTCGAAATTCGCCGCCGATGACCGACTCTGCCGATGTGCGCTGGTATTTGAAAAGTCCACAAGCCCTACAAATCCGTCGACTCTAAGAGTTTTCGATAGAAAGGTTTTGAGGAAGACGTAAGCTGCACTGCGTGTGGGCCATGGCGAATAATGCATATAATGAAACGATGAGCTCTACAAGATATGCGATTTGAAATGATTGGCCAGTGGACCTATTAGAAATACTGTTGGAAGATTCTTATATCATATAATTTGATCAGAGCTCTCGCTGCATGCCATGCATTTTAAGTTGTTGTGTCCAGCCGTGTTCGCCTTTGTAGGACTCTTGTTATGAAAAATTTAGATTGTCCATGATTTAGTTACCGTTGTTGTTGTTTTTCTGGTGTGTTGGTTGTTTCGGTTGAGAAAAGCTACACCCAAACATGACACCATGAAACCATGGAACCAGTGTGTGCATATTCAACAAGGTTTGCGGTTTGTGTTTACATCTGAACTGTCGCACGAGTACATTTATTTAAATGTCATTTGTTGTTGTTATTATATTTTCCTGCATTTTAGTCTACTTAAATGTATAAGCTTATTTTTGTATGTATTGTATGTATGCCTACATTTGTACATATGTTTAAGAGGCTTATATTTCTATTTGTTGCAACTAAATATGGCTGTGCAACATAATATGCAAACAAAACCAAAAAAAATAATAATAATTTTAAAAAGAAAACACCGAAAAATGCCCACATCAACGATTCGCAAGCTGAGACGGAAAGCTGGTTTGTTGCATATTTCAACACTTGCTGCACATGTGCCGGACGCGTTGGCTCGTGCCGCAGTGTGTCACTGCAAAATGACTGCACAAGCAACATACAAGTGCTTGGCACATATGCATGTGTGTGTGTATGTGTGTATACGTACCGACGTGTGGTAGTAATGGAAAGTGGTAAACGGAGAATGTGCCTTCATTCTTGTTTACTGTGTTTGCTGTTATTGGTGTTGTTGTTTTGTGTCTGCAACGCCTGTGCCTGTCGCAGCAATGTTGTTAGTTTTGTCTTACAACTAACTACAACGCATACGCTGATGCATAAATAACGGCAAACGTACTTGTAGACACACAAACATTCGTACATACAATTATTATGTAATATTCGCTCGCCTTTAGGCACTCATCATATAAATGTTTTTAAATGTAAGTCTGTTTATGTGTATGTTATCTGTACATATGTATGTACACGTATGTATGTTTGTTGCGTTTGTCTGTGACTATAACAAAAGTGTTAACAAGCTCATTATGACAAGTAACAAGCAACAAAAAAATTGTGTTTGCAACAATATACAAGAACAATACAATTAACAAACAAATGCTAGTCACGCATGTGCATACTATAAGTACATATATACATAGGTACATATGTATGTATAAGCACATATAAAAATATCTATGCAGAAATAAGAGTAAGCTGTTGTTGTTGTTGTTGTTTGTTGTCAACACTATAGATTACTAGCAGATCTTTTGGGAGGTCTTCTTAGGCACTTTCTGGATGGAATCTGATATTTAGAGGGTTAAGCTGAATCACTAAGACGTAATGGGAATAGGTCATCATTTAAATAAGTTTTATGGAAAATTGTTAACTCCTCACTTGGAAACCGTACAAAGCCACTTTTGAATTTTATGATTCACTCACTTTTGCACAGAAGTTCGTTATAAGAAGAGGAAATACTAATGACCTCAATGCCAGAGTTTTCCTTTATGTAAGTGACGGTTCGCTGTCGCACATACTCATTGAATGTATGAAAAATTAATCATGGGATAACTTTTTATCATAACTTTATTCACACAATACTTGTTGGAATACAACATTTTTGGTTTAACCATTGACATTGGTCCACTTCCCGGGGAGAGGACTAGTCCGACTTTTTGAATAGGCCGCTCCCCGGTCTACTTCCCGGATATAGGAGAAGTTTTCCTGCTCATCTAAGCAATAAGCCACCTATTCATCGAATTTCAAATAAATCGAACCATAATAACCTAATAAAAACCTTCCCAGGAATCATAGAAAAATCTTAAAAAATATCAAGTTGTGGGTAATTTTTGGAGATTTTCGGAGATTACTGAATTTTTTAAAACGGATATAATTTTTTTATATGAGAGGAAAGGAAACAAACAAACGAAAACTGTTCGAATAAACAAATCAGAAAAAAAAATCAAATAAAAAAAAAAACAAAAAAAAAAAAAATGTTGTATGGGGAATAGTTACTTTTTGGAATTTTCCAATTTTCTGACTTTTCTAAACCTTTCCAGATCCACAACGAACAACCTCTGCAAATTTCATCAAGATTGGTTCAGCCGTTCTCGAGCGTCACTAACAAACAAACATTCATCTTTATATATTAAGATTGTCAAATGTTGACCATACAAGTAGGTATACTCGCATATTGCCATTGGGATTGAAGCCATTCACTTGAGAGTCTACAGAAACTTGGAAT
The DNA here is from genome assembly GCA_037013455.1 of Ceratitis rosa. Classification (NCBI taxonomy): domain Eukaryota; kingdom Metazoa; phylum Arthropoda; class Insecta; order Diptera; family Tephritidae; genus Ceratitis; species Ceratitis rosa. Next base: position 27,933,717 of record JAWMAG010000006.1, on the reverse strand, counting down.
GCCAAGTATTGGTGTTGTTGTTGTGCAAAAGATTTGAGATACCTCCTTCAACTATTTTAAGTATAATGATTTAAGGGCATGCACCTGGAATATGGGATCTCTTAATTGGATAAGTAGCAACGCCCAGCTGGTTGATATCGTAATAAAAACTGACATTCAATAAGTCCGATGGCATTACCTGATGACCCAAAAGGGGTAAGGTCGCCGAAAGTATGGCAGCTCGTGGCCGGATAAAATACGGGTCAATTCCAGTGCGTAGAATCGACGAGGGTGAGTTCCCTCAGGACCGAACCCGTCGAAATAGCCCATTTCCTGGATTTCCGATTAGATGATCTCGATGACTAAGACTAGTTTCGCCTACTACTAAGCTGCAACAACAACAATCAATGGGACAACGACGGAAGAAGATTGGTCCTTGTGAAATCTGCTACAGTACAAATTCGGAATGGGATTTGTGGGGCGAGAGAGACTCCGTCACCAAGTCTTGACTATCACGCCGGTTGATAAACGTCTCACCATAATCCGCATCAAAACAACTCTTAAATTCATAGCATATCATGTGACCAAAGTTGCTTTCTATGAGCGTGTAGAATGCTGTGAACCCTGCACTTTACCTCAGGTCTTAGCGACAGAGAAGGTATCTTCGGCGCAACCAAAAATATCGTTCTCTGTACATCAGATTTAGGCATACGAAAATCTATCAATATGTACAATACATAGCTGTAACCAAGTTAGGAATCGTTCAACCAAAGCGATCATGAAATGATAAGCGGAAGATATGTCTCCAGTGTTCCAGATGTGCATACGCTACGACGATGCCTATCGGGCAACGTACCTAAAGAAACGGTGCCGGGAGCTGTAGCGGATTACGCCCGAAAAAGTCCTGTAGAGCTATATTGAATAACTACCGGAGGATATAGAGGTCAACCATATACTCAAACAGCCAAACCCATTGCTACGCTTATAAATTCCTGCATCGTCAGCAATTGTGGGAAGGTTTTGAGCTCGCTTACGAGTGCACACAACATCTCCAACTGAGTTCCCGGCCATAACAATGTTTTCCGTAACGAAAAGCTGACTAGTTGGCTGCTGGAGCTTTTCTCGACGTATCTAATGCTGATTTCATAACATCTCCGTAAAGCATAATCAGGAGAAAGTTTCACTGTCATTTTATATATCCGAAGGCCACATCCGCATAAGATAACGAAGAGATTTATCCAAGTATGACGGCATAAGAACTAAATATGTTTAGGAAAAGTAAATATATACTTATAGCCACAATAACGAGGCACCAGGCATTTCGAAAGCAAGAGTTCGCCCATTAACAGCCATTGTTACAGTTACGAACTAGAAGGAAGGACGGACAATTTTTTTTGTTTTCTCTGTTAGTACCCAGCTCTCTCCCAGCCTTGAGATAGTACACGTGGAATCAATCACACACAAAAATGAAATATAATATTTTTTTTATACCATCAAAGAAATGTATTTACTAAATCTGTTTAGTTAAATAACAGTAAGTTTAAAAATCTCAATAACTATAGTAGTCCAGTAATAGTGATTGACTTTGTAGTTTCGACAGATATTTCTAACAGATATTTGTTAGCTCTATGTTTAGCATTGGTATTTCAAGGTGCCTACGTACGAGGGGATTAACAAAATTTCGTTCAGTTGGTGAGTTTCAATTTGTTTTTGTTAAATCTAAAAAGAGCTAATTCTTTGCAATTATCTTATTAGTCTTCCTTTCAAATTTGTGAACAATTTGCCTAAAATGGAGATGAGAAAACGCAAGATGGCTGAGGAGGTCAGACGAAATTCCACCACGAACGCAAACAGAAATTCGTCATACGATTCCCTTCGGGTTTCGGCGTAATTTACAGCCAATACAAATATTAATTGAATGTCCGAAGATTCCACACCGGACATTTTTCCGTAGAGGACGAGCCCCGAGAAGGTCGACTAAAATAGTTCATAGCTCTGGTGAATTGCCATGGCTGTATCGCGAATATTAAGTAATTATCTGCCCATAAAGATGCTCGAGTATATTTTGCTCAATTTTTCCTTACCATATTCGAAAATGGTACGTCTAGTAACTTTCAGTAAAGTCGCTACTGGTGACGAATCTTGGTTCTATAAGTGCGATTCAGAAACTAAACAGCAGCCCATGGTATGGAGCCCAACAGGAGCAAACCCACCCGTAAAATCTAAACAACAAATATCAGCAGCAAAAATAATGATGTCAGTTTATTTCATCCGATCTAAAATCGATATCACGACAACGTGCCATATCACACTGCTGAAATAACGAGTAATTTTACTGGGATCTCTGGGATCGAAGAATTATGTCCATCACCATATTCCCCAGAGGAAAGGTCTTTAATAGCAACGAGGATATAATTAATGCGGTTAATGCTGAACTTGATATGCTTAAAAAGCAAGATTTTGAAGACTGTTTTCAGAAGTGGATCTAAAGGCTTCAGAAATGCATTGAAATCAATGGCGATTATGTAGAGAAAATAAAAAGGGACAAATATTACGAATAAATACAAAAAGATTTTTTTTCTGGTCAACTTAACGAACTTTTGTTAATGCCCTCGTATATTCTCCTCGCACCACGGAGAACCTGTGTGAGGTTTCGTGCCGCTTTGATTGAAATTGCTGTGTTTTATGGAGCTGAATTTTTACTCAAGAACCAATTTAAGCTAGCGGTATTAATATATGTATTTTCCAGGTTAATCGCCTATCTAGGTGGAAGCCAGGGTTATACTTTTGTTTGGATAACGTTGTTTAGTTTTAGTGTAGGGCACGTTTTTGCCTGTAGGAAAATCTTATTAGTGCGCTATGAAATGAAAATCTGATGGATTTTTTCAGCAAAGTTATTTCACCCCGTCGAATGAAAAAAAAAACTCTGTCAACTCACTAATAATACAATGGTCTTGTTCTATAGCTCCATATTGATATAAGAAGATATTTGGAAGGCATTATTGTCTTTCCAAGCAATTGGCCAATATTATGACAGCAGCAGTGCGTCTATACTGCATTTGGCCAGCGTGTATTTGTAGTGTTATATGTTATTAACCAGTTGGTTTTTTATATTAATCTTAGGATATAAGTAATATCATTGATAACACCATCGTTGCGTCTGTGATAGTAGGAATATTAAGGTCTCACGATAGGTTATCAAAATATCGTATCTAGCATATCTTGGGTCCGAGGTTAAAGTCTTTCTTCTTTGCCCAGGATAAGAATACAAAATAATGAAGTAACGTAAGACTTTTGGTCTTCTTCTTCATTGGAGTAGGCACCACTTACGCGATTATAGCCGAATTAACGATAGCTCGACATTCATTCCATATTTACGCTGTTTCACACCAGTTGGCAATACCAAGCGCTATCTGAACCTTTCTACGGGTTCTCTCTCCTAACACAAATCGGTCACATGTTCACATTCATTTATCATCGTCTTGATGGAAGCGATAGTAGGAAAAGAGTGTTGGTTACGTCAATTTAGACAAAAAGCATTAAGTTCCTCAAAAGTGGGGCTTGTAAGCAATAAATCGTCAGTTACTTTTCAGAGGATTGCATATTATTGTGATGTCAGATTTTTCTCCATATGCTTTTTTCTCATTTTTGTTGTTTCTTCTTCTGTATTACTAGTATTAATTCAATATAATAATAATTAATTTCTAATCGAATACACTCAGTATCTTTACTATCTAGTACTTGATCGATATATACCTATTTGTATACGAGTATATGTATGTATGTATACATACAAACATACAAAAGAGATGGTCAAGACTTTTATTTAATTGCACACATCAAATTTAATACAACTTTGTATTTTCAAATGCGGTAACGCTACGCAATTAATCTGCTTGTTTGCTGGTTGTGGATGCGTGAAACGGTTGCCAATGCTGCAGTTGCTGTTGTTGCCTCTGTTGCTTAGCTTTAATAGCATTTTTATGTTGCAATGCTGTGTATTTTGTGTGTGGTTGTGTGTGGGTTGGTATGTGTGCCTGTTAAATGTTAAAATAGTGCTATATTCACTGCTTCCCGCATTCATATGTATGTATGTATGCGTATGTGGCATATGATAGAAGTGCTTGTGTTACTGCCACAACTTAAGCATATGTAAATTTATAAGCACCCATTTAAATGTTTGTGCGAATTTATTCCAGTTTTGCTTTGAGTAATTAATTCAATTAGTGTTTCTGTCATTATGGTTTACAATGTCTGTCGATTTGTTTTTCTTTCTTTTGCTTGAATTGCAGTGAAAAATTATATACAATATTAATAATAGACACTAATTATCAATTTTTAAGAAGCTTTGGAAGAAGCTCAGCTTTTTTAGATTCCATTAATAACGTTTGAATTTATGCAGAGTTTAGCTCCTTTTCTACTGTGCTTTAAGCAGTTTCCGCATTTCGGTGGAATTACTTGAAGCAAGGATGCCTACACAAGGAGAAGCCGGACCATTTTTTCCCCAACCGGAGAGTTTTCGTTCCATAATCTACGGTATTAATGAAGCATTGACGACCCCGATCGAATTTCCCATACCATCGTTGAACACTAGTCCTTGATGGAGCTTCGTCGCTGAAAATTGAATTAAGCTCAGCAGTGCACTATTGCTGAGTTACAACAGGTGGATGCTTTTTGATCGGAATAAAGTCTGTTCAAGCGAAGTAGTGATCTGAAAACAGTACATACGTAGTTGACGACCGAATGAGGCGATAATATCGTTTTGAGTGATCGTAAAGTGAAGTTATGTGAGTTATCTGACATCCTAAGAACACTATTATTTTACTCTAGAATCCCATCGACTACTGGCTGTGCGCAGACCTCAAAAAAAAGTTCACCCGTAAAAAATTTTGCTCGAATGATTTGGTTATTACTAAAACAAACATATATTTTGCGTAAAATGTTGCAGTGATTTATTGAGCTTGGTCTTTATTTGTCGGGAGAAACCTTTCCCAGACCTAGTAAATTGTAATATTTTCCATTCGACCTACAACAACACTACAACAGTCATAAGATACTACGAAACTATGAATATATTCCCTAGCTAACAACAAACCGTCATACAAACCCACATACATATACCATATACACTACGTACATAGTAGAACAATTCCTATAGAATACAAGATTCGCCAATAACATTATCTCTATTTCGTAATTCACTTGTGCTTTCACATTCTCTATTTACTAAGACACCGCTTTGGAGCGTAGCGTAACCATTATCCTTTTCAATTTTCCGAATCGTCCCTATAGTGGCACTGATACCACCGTTTAGCGCCCGCACGGTCATTTAAGTTATCTTGCGACCATCGACTAGGTACACACCTTTTCTGCGATATCGCAGAAATTTGCTTTTTATTATCTGTTAGTTCGAAATCGGAGGTAACATACTGGTATGCCAGTGAATTTTTTGCTTAACCTCAGACCTTCAAAATTGAAAGTTTACGTGCTGGTAATGTGAAGTTTCATACTGAAATGTCAGAGTATTAGATAGCTGTGAGACTTGAAAGAAACTTTGATACGGCTACCATCTGTCATTGCTTTCAAGTAAGAGTGTGCTGCATTAAGGGTTAGTTTGGATCTTCAAAAGAAGCCGAACAAATATTTCTTTATTATAACCCTACTCAGCGGATTGTGTAAAAGCTGAAAAATCCATCACCTAGAAGTGGTCATGAACAATCATTTTTATATGGTATATCTCAAGTGGCTCATAAGTTCAACCCGATATGTACTCAGATCCTTAAAAACAGCAGAGAAGAACCACTTACTCCGCACTGCGTGAAATTCTTAAAGCTCAACAACACATTGAACCTTCTAAGTTCATTAATTATGACGATGAACTTACCATTTTCATTAAGGCCGACATAAGAGCTATCCAAGCGATAAACTAAACAAGATACTAAGGCCCAAACTTTCAATGATGAGTTTTCGATGAAAGAGACACGGTGTTCTCTAGAAAACAAAACAGAGAAAAAAGATTTTAAAACAATTGGCACTGAAACAAAATTGAAATCTTTCCCTTGGGTCTCATTGTCAGCCTGTGAGTAGGTGGAGAGTTGAAGTTCCAGCTTCAAGGACAAATTGGCTCAGTGAACTAGTGCCGATATGATCATCCTTTAGCAGCAGATACAACATAAAATCCATCAATCCTGTTTCCATATTGTGATTGAATGAAGCCATATGTCCATAATTTGAAAGAATTACTTAAAATTGGCATTTATCTTCACAAGCTAAACGGAAAAGTGATAAAATTACACTAATTTTAAGGAAAATTTATCAACGAAAAACTTTTTATATCGTACATATGTATGACGATAGTGCATGTGATATGTATGTATGTAAGTTTTGTATCTAATGTTGTTATAAATATACACATAAACAAAGCAGTAACAAACCGTAACTTCTCCCACAAAACTTATGCCCCCAACAAAAAAAAAAAAAAAAAAAAAAAACAGGAAGTAGATTCAAACACGCAAACACACTTACGCGTGCATGTACACATGTACATACATACGTACCTAAGTACAAACGGGATGACATATGATGCGCAAACTTTTATATTCCTCAACTTTCGAATTGACGAACAAAAGATTTGGGTCAAACCGAAATACATGTGAAAAATGTGTATCACCGTTATTTTTCAGAGAGTTTTTTTATTTCAAAATTGACATAAATACGCTATGCATTTTAGTGGCAACGCGGTGGGAAATGGATTTGCAGGATGAAGCAACTCAATTTATATAAATCTAAAATTATTTTAATTTTATTTTTTACCTAAACAATAGTAAAATAAAGATAGCTAGATAAAGATAGATAGATAAAATTACATTAAGAATGTTCTATATTTAAATTAAAAATATTTTCAAAAAATCAACAAATGACAAGTGAAAAGGGAAACAACAACAACCATACGTAATTATAAATATTTGTACATATTCCTAACATACATATATTTCCATTTCTTTAAATAGTATGTACGAGTACTCTGGATTTCTTATTAATTTGTAGACGATATATTTTACATTTTTGAGCACTTCTACTTAGGAAAATTGCACATTTTAGCGCACATTATATGCATGATGACAACCTCTATAGCTTATTGCTGCTCAAAAAGGCGAATGATTTAGCGAATATTAATTTTACTTTTGAAAAACCGAACGTATACTTTCGTCACTCACCTTCTCAGCTCAGCAAACAGAAGAGATAAGCATGCGCTTACTGTAAAATCGCCGACAGACTAGTGGAGTTGAGAGCGTCGAAGAAATAGTCTCTGCGGTTCATATAAATTTCGGTTGGCTTTTAATATCACTTTGATATAGTTTTGTTGTTATTTTTTTCATTGTCCTGATTTCGTAATCTTCAACAACGAATTGCATGTGAGTCGTACTACCGAATTGCTATTCACTCACATGTACTCACCGCATGTTAAGTGCTGATAAGCCTGCGCTGTTATTGAGCGAGAGAAAGTCTTTGGCTTATTGGATTTCTCTTATACCGTCGCACTGTTAGCTGAAACTTGATGTGTCTAACAGTTGGAACCTCGAAAATAGCTGCAAAATTCGTGATGTTAATGTTAAGAAAAATGTTAAAGATAAATTTAACAGTGCCGTTGTGATATCAACTTATTTAACATTTTTTGCTTCTAATTTCAAATGTTATTCTCTGCATTTAATTGTGTGGCAACAAGGAAGAGCTGGTTGTCAATTTTGATAATTTTAAATATTGATTTTTCAATAAAAAATGAATCAGTAGATAATTGAAAATGTATAAGTAATTGGGATATTCTTGTAATTAAATTTATTGGTTAAAAATAAAAAAAAAATTTCTGTCACCACAAAAAATAACTTTAATTTTTCGTATAAATTTCCAATTTTTTTTGAGTAAAATAATATAAAAAAATGAAAACAGCGATGAGTGAAAAATATTACTATTTTTTATGATTTCATTCGAGTTCCAGAGCTGATATTTGGGGACAGAATACTATCAAAAATCTGAGAATTCGCTTTTTCTGACTTCTTTAACTTAATGCTGGAGAATATAATACGAACTGCTGAATTTGTCATCACATCTCTCAAAAACTGCAGCGTTAGACCTATTTGCTCAGTCATAACTTTGAAGTCGAAAAGAGTAAAGCCCTCTTTCGACGAAAAAAAAATTCTACAATTCACTCATCTTTCCCGTCTTGTTTTATAATTCAGAAAAGTGGAGGGCTACGAAATCTGATGAGTCGGTGTATGAAGTTTTCAGGAGAAACGGTTAAGAGATAGCGGCTACATTGTCCGTAAGGGCGACAACAATCCACTAATGCGTTGGAAAGACCTGACTCCACGTGGTGTACGCTATCGGCTCAGAACTAAGAAAATAAACGAATGGCTTATGGTTGAATTTTCCATACTTTATAACATGATAGGAGGAAAAGATCCCTGCATGGAAACCTCAAAGGCTCAACGGTGTTGTAAGATACCTCGGATTGATTTTCGAACACAATCAATTGCGTAAGTAAGAGCACCGGAGAAGATTTCAAGTTCCAATCAGCCGGTCGTAATCCTCCACAGTGTCAGACTCTGCATTCTGTTGATTCGATATTACCTCACTTTACCGTTTAGGTTAATGGTATAACATACGTTGGAATTGCTTCAAGACCTTACGTGTTCCCCTAGGTTTCACTGTCTGAGGCAGTCCATGCTGACAGCCACTTCAGCGAGCTCATCTGCCATTTCATTACTTTCTATATTCGTGTGACTGCTGTGCCTTCCTCGCCACACAATTTCATAAGAGATTTACCGTCTTTACCTTGATTACCTTGATTACCATTTCAGTGTTGTAGGAAAGCTCTTACCCTGCCCAGATAACTGGGGAGTTCTAGGTTTCTCAATGCTTTGATGGGATAAATGTGGCGTTTGGCTTGCCTAGTTCCTTTTTATAAGCTCGTAAAGTAGTCTAATAATCATTCCAGAATTTGTCAGTATTAAAGAGCTTAGCTTTGTTGAAGGCTTCACGACGATTCTCATATTTCTTAGCTCTGCTTTTGACCGCTCTAGGTTCGTTTCATAATTGTTCCGGTTGGATATGATATTCGTCATTAAATATAGATGTACATACCATATTAGGTGTAGTTGAAGGCTTTGTTTTTTACATGTCATATCTAGTCCTATTTACATGGTTTCAAACGGTTTTTGTGCAATATTTTCCTTGAAAATCAAAACAGTGCTTACATGATGGTCGAATCGACAATATCCATAATTTTATCGGCATATACGACAATTGGCCTTCCGCTCCGTGGAGCATCTTTCACATTAGATTACCGGAATGAAACGTAAGCTGTGCATGATTGACTGTTAGACTATCAGGACCGTAAACGCTATTCACATTTTCAGCCGCCTGGCTTGCGTTTACGCCCTTATCGAAGAAAAACTGTAAAATATAGCGTATTTTCTCTTTGCTAGTGGCCATCTTTGCCGCACGCTCAAACAAAACTGAACCAACCAATCACAAAACTGTCTGAAAAGTTTTTTTAGTACGAAAATTCATATTTCTAAAGACATCTAGCGGAACCCGATCGGACTTATACAACGTGAGATACAGATAATATACATATTGGAAAAATAATGGATTTTTTTACTACACCTTATATTATCTCGCCCCATAATGCAATATTTTTAATAAGCTATTCCGGAGCGGAGAGCCCACACAAAGGAGACAATTGAGCCTTTAAATATAGGACCGCAAGCTTAAAATAATATTATAGTACTTCTTAAGGGTACAACATCAAAATCCCTCAACATCATCACCTAAACAACCAAAGGAAAAAAATAATAATAAAATCATAAAAAGGCATGTGATTTTTCATTATTCAAAAGTCAAAGTAAATTCTTTGATATTGTAAAAAAATATAAATTATTATTTTTTTTTTATATTTCCTTACAAACTTCCAGCGATTATATTGCATGATTTCTTTTATCACAAACTTTATCACAACGTATGCAGCTTCTTGACGCTGCCACGCACCTTATTATTATTAGCGCAGTAATACGATAAAGCAGCCAAGCGACAACTTCTTAAGTGGAAGTGGAAGTGTGTTAAAAAAGTCCTGGAGCAAAAAAAAAAAACAAAAAGGAAGACGTTCTTAAGTGAGCAAAAGCGTCGGAGTGTGAATGTGAATGTATGTGTGTAGTACAATATTATATAATAAAAAGACAAACAAAAAGGTGGAAAATGAAGGTGTGTAAATATATATAGTATATTTATATGTATATATGTTTGTAAATATATTGTACATAGTTTGACATGCACATAAAGCAACTAAACTACATAGACAGTGTATACACACATGCGTACAGAGATAACGGTCATTGGGGAAAAAAATGTTGTTCTTTGTGATATTTTACGAGTATTGAGATGAATTTAGTGTACTTGAATTTAGAATTCAACTTAAATAATATCGAAATAAGTGAATTTCAGTTTGACCATAAGATAACTTATTTATCTTTAACTAGTAGTTAAAATAAATTTTTTTTTTTGTATCAAATTTAATTTTCCAACTATGGTATTAAATAATTTCTGTTATTCCAAAAACTTTGGAGTATGTCAAAGATTCTTAGGAGGTTGTAGCAGCCGTTCACATTTGACATGTGGCGATAAATGGAGAAAAGGAAAGAGAGAAGACGTAACTTTATTCAAATAAAAAGTGTTCTCTTTGAGTAACTGTAATCAAATTTAATAATTATTTTGATGTTGCTTTTCATAAATTTTTGAAACATACTCTGCTTGGGAGTGTGAAATATATGAGTTGAACATACAAGTATACACATACCTATGTATGCATTAAAGCAAGACAGGCAATATACATATTAATAAGAAAAAAGTTTAAAAAGCTAAAGTAAAAGAAGAGCCAGATAATGAAAGTTATACAAATAAAGAAATAAAGAAATAAAAAAAGACGCAGATCAAGCCACAGCGTTAAAGCGGCTGAAGGAGTATCAATTCAAAGGACTTTTTTTCAATGTATGTACCATATATGCAGAAAGCACGTACAAATATAAGCACGAGCGCATGTGTAAGAGATGGCTGAAATATATGTGTAGGGTTATCCATTTCGTGGTATCAAAAGTGCAAGATTTTATTTTGACATCTGTACAACCTAACTGTCAAACAAAGCATGCTTTGTTTTAATTAAACATGTAGCATTTTTGAAATTGGATCGCTCAACAACCGTACAACGTGCTAAAATTGTTAAAACCTACTACTAAAATAGCGACTTTGTACTTTCAGAGGAGATTATGGGGGATGTAATCGTCTAACAAATCAAGAAATTGATAAAATCTTTATGGAATTTGAAGAGACTGAATTGGCTCAGAATAGGTATTGGAGGGCATGTGCATCACCGTTTTGCTCGTTCCACTAGAAATATCGCTAATACAAGTGAAAGTATTGCCAAAGACCCGAATGAGTGTATTCCTCGATGTTCTCAAGAGCTGGGACTTTCTTACGGCATAGAACGGCGTATTTTGCAAATAAAGTTCATCTCACACAACAACTGAGGCCAGCTGGCCATTCACAACGCTGTACCTTCTGCTCAAATATAAACGAGACTGTTCAATAAAACAAAAACGGTTAATTATTCTTCAGTATTTATTTTATCCCCTTCAAAATAGTCACCATTAGAGCCAATACACATATGCCACCTTTTTTTCCAATCTTCATAACACTTCTGGTAGGCCGCTTTAGGTATGGCTTTCAGTTCCTTCTTCGAATTCTCTTTTATGACTTCAATCGACTCAAATGCTTTCCACAAAGCGGCAATTTGAGTTTAGGGAAAAGAAAAAAGTGCTTGCGGAACAATATTTACGTTGTTTTTGGTCAAATAATCGCGTACAAGACGAGACGCATGAGCAACAATTTTGGAACAAGTCGAGCAGACACACGTCTCATGCCCAAAACATCGTGAATAATGCTATGAGCGGATCCCTTTGATATGTTGAGCTCACTAGCTATCTCTCTTTCAGTCACACGACGATTTTCCAACGCAATTTTCTTTACTTTTTCGACGTTTTCTTCGTTTATTGACGTTGCTGGACGACGATCATGGGGCAAGTTCTCCAGCGATGTACGGCCGTCCTTGAACGACTTATACCAATCAAAAATACGTGCACGAGATAGGCAAGACTCCCCATATGCCTGCAACATTTTCATTGCGTCCGTCGCACTTATTCCATTGGAATAACAAAATTTCAAACAAACTCTTTGCTCAACGTTAATTTCCATAGTAAAATTCGAAAAACACACTCGAGGTTGACTTGTGTGTGACATGTAAACATATAACAGTCCTGGCAACCTAAGCAAAAAAAAAGTATGGCCATATGTCTTGTCCTTGTCGAGTTATGGATAAAGTCTCCGTTTATATTTGAGCAGAAGGTATATTCGTCAATCGGATGCTTGAACAACAAGTAGTGGATGGCGATATTTCGAACAAAATTTTCTTCCGTGACGAGGCGCATTACTCACTCAGAGAACACATAAAGAAGCAAGGTTGTCGTACTTAAGATCCCGACAATCTTCAAATAATTTAAAAGAGGCCATTATAACCTAAAAAACTTATTGTCTGGTTACCTTTTTGGTCCGTAGATGTGATTGGATCTTACTTTTTTGAGAACGGCAACGGCGAGACAGTCACTGTCAATTCGGCGCATATAAACGACTTCTTTGGTCTATAACTGAAGAACAAGATGGTGTCACATGCTACACGATGCGAGAGAAATTTCCCGGCCGCATAATCTCTGGTCTTGGCGATGTCAATTGCCTACCGAAGTCGTGCATCGAAGTTTGCAAAAACATCATTTGACTGATGTAGGGTTTCAAATGTAATATCAAGTTTCAAACTTTATAATAAAAAATAAGTTTTATGAAAAAAATAATTTAAAATGTATTTGATTTACGTATACTTTAGAAGCCACAAAATGCATAGCCCTGTATATTAAAAGCACAGCAGTCGATTATTTGGGCAGCAAAATGTCCTGGCAGTTCATTTCAAAAGCACTTAAATAACCAAGTACACGCGCATATACACGTATACATACATATATAGGTGTGTTTATATAAGTGCAGATAAATATATTTTTAAGCCTAAAAACCTCGCCGCAAGCATAGATAGAGTTTTCAACTTCTTGCAACAGTAACAACATTTGCAGCCAAACAGCCTTACAGCGACTAACAACACCTCAAGCACACTCAGAGGCCAGCCAACGGTGAAGTTAAAGATTTCTTGATTTCTTTCAAACGCCTGCGGCTAATTTCAAAAGCATATTTTTTATTTGCTTTATGTGTGTTTGCCTTGTAGTTGTTGCTGGTTTTCTTTGTGCTTGCATACGGTGGCTATTCACATTTTTTTATTAAGATTTACAAAAGCGTGTACACAAAGAGCTAAGTAAACAACTGCAGAAAATGTTTTCGCAAGAAAAAAAAATATATTTTTAGTATGTGTATTGGAATCTAAGCGGGCTCTGCGCAATTCATAAAAGAGGGGACCCCAAAGTCTGCGATAATTAGCGTGGAATAAGCTTTCTTAACATCGCCTACAAGGCCCTGTCTGTGTGAGAGACTAAAACTCACCGTCAACAAACTGTTCGGACCTTATCAGTGTGACTTTAGACCTGGTAAGCCAACCATTGACCAGATATTCTCCATGTACCAAATCTTGGAAAAGACCCGTCAAAAGAGAATCGACACCCACCACCTTTTCGTCGATTTTAAAGCCGCCTTCGACAGCACGAAAATGAGCGGCCTATACGCCGCTATGTCTGAATTTGGTATCCCCGCAAAACTTATACAGCTATGTAAACTGACCTCAAGCAGCACTAAAAGCTTCGCCAGGATTGGGAAGCACCTCTTTGAACCGTTCGATACCAAACGAGGTTTCAGACGGGCTGATTCCTTATCGTGTGACTTTTTCAACTTATTGCTGGAGAAAATAATACGAGCTGCAGAGCAACATAGGGAAGGTACACCGATGATATCGGCATTATTGGCCTCAACAACCGTGCCGTGAGTTCTGCTTGCTCCAGACTTGATAAAGAAGCGGAGCATTCGCGACTCGACTTCACGTCACTATTGACAGTCATAACTTCGAGGTCGTAGATATTTTTGTCTATCGAGCATTAGCACCAGCATTAACACCAATAATAACGTTAGCATTGAAATCCAACGCAGAATCACTCTTGCCAACAGGTGTTACTTTGGACTAAGTAGGCAATTGAAAAGTAAAGTCCTCTCTCGGCGAACGAAAACCAAACTTTTCAAGTCCCTTATCATACTGTTCCCACTATATGGCGCAGACGATGGAACGATGAGCTGTACGAGTTATACGATGATATTGACATAGTTCAGCAAATGAAGAGTCAGCTACGGCTACGCTGGCTAGGCCATGTCGTCCGAATGGATGAAAGCACTCCAGCTTTGAAAGTATTCGATGCAGTATACGCTGGTGGAAGCAGAGGAAGAGGAAGACCTCCACTCCGTTGGAAGGATCAGGTGGAGAGCGATTTGTTTTCTCTTGGTATTCCCAACTGGCGCCAGACATCGAAAAGAAGAAATGAATGGCGCGCTAATATTGATTCGGCTATAACCGAGTAAGAGGTGCAAGTGCCAATAAAGAAGGAAAAGTTTTATTTAGAAATTATTTTCGGGATCTCAATGTTTTGCAATCAGGCTTAACAGTGAATTTACTGTCATATATTCCGGAGTTAGAACTTTGTTTTAAAAAAAAAATTGGCTAAGATATTATTTAAAGAATTAGTTTACCTACAGAGATACGCCAATCAGTCACAGCTAAAGTTTTTCTTTAATTTATTTTGCCTCTTGTTCGAAATTTCAACAGCACAATCATCGATATTTTGATAACTTTCTCTTCAATAATGTCTTATTTTATAAAATTATTAATGCAAAATATTTAAATCCTGAACAGTTGGGAATTTCGGAAACTGTGTAATTACGGACGAAAATTAGTAAATACGAAGACTGCCTTTTATAATTCTAGATTATGCAACCTTACTGTTGCAATCTCACAACTCACAACTTTATCGTAAAGTTTTCATGTTGCACATACTCAGAACGTTTTGATATTTGAGTGCAACTGTTGGTTGCAGTAACTTAAAATATTCATTTCGTAGAGATAGTCAAAAATTCAGATTCATAACTGTTATAAGAAATATTTAAAAAAATTGAGCAGACAACTTTATATTGTAAAAATATTATTTTTTTCACTTTTAAGTATGATTATTTTATAATTTTTTTTTTATGTTGCCTCATGACAGTAATTTTCAATTGAAATTTTTTTCTGTTGCCCATTGTAGTTCAGTTCATAATTAATTTCGTGTCCCTTTGCACATTGCGTCAATTGCGTTTTAATAAAATTAAAGTAATTTATTAAATTTGTGTTCCTACGAAAATACAACGCAAGGATTTCAATAACGATAAAAATAAAAGCAGTCATTTTTGGTCTTTGCAAATATCACTTGTAGTTCAGGAAACTATTGATGCTGTGCGCAAACTGGCGTTGCAAGACCATCTTGTGACCTATCGTGAGATTGAGGCAACTATAGGTATAAATGGCAGCAGCACACATTCAATATTACATGAACAGTTGACGGTAAAAAAATTTGTTCGCGTCAATCGCTCAAACAAAGACTCGTATCGATTTGTCGGGAGAAATGTTAAAAAATAAGATAGTGGTGCTTCGAAACACGTCTGTGATTTCGAGACAGGTGATAGACAGGTGATTTACACGTTTAAGTCCAAAAGTAAACAGCATTCGACTGACTGTATGCATGTATAAAGTTGTGCCGAATTCAACAAAAGTTGTTCGGGCACGAAGCTCGTCCAAGCAAATGGTTGCCTGTTTCTCTGGAAAACCTGTGCTAAACTGAATTATTGGAACCACGCAGAACATTAAAGTTCTGTCTTTCAAGAAATCAGGAAAACCAACCGCAGAACATGGTTCACTCTTCTCCTTCACAATGCGAACTCGCACACATCGTATTTTTGAGCACTCTAAACATCGCTTTTATAAGTTATGCACCGTTTAGTTCTGACTTTGCACCAAATAACTTCTTTTATTCACGTACGTAAAAAATTAACTGATAAGTAAACGTTTTTTGATACCTGAAGAGACGGTTGATGCGTACAGAATGCCAACAGATACCTCAATCATAGTGGCAAGAGTGTTTCGACACTTGCTTCAAACGCGTGCAGAAAATGTGTAGATCTTAATGGAGAATGTTTTGAAAAGCGATTTTCAATGACTAAATTTCTCCTCTCTTTAAGATTTATCCACGAAGTCAAATCTAGCATGGCGAGCTGAAGATATTACCCACCCACTCGGTGTAATACTTTCTGAAAAATTTTAAATTTCGGCCAGATATGCATTTACTTAATAAACCAAGACTACTTAACTGATGACCTTGAAAGCCATCTTAGACATCTTAAAATTGCCATCCCTTCCATAAAAGAGTGGTATAAGGGTAAGATAGACAAAGACATCGGATACGGACCGATACACACAAGATAAACGTGTTGGATGTGTGATTAGATACCAGGAGCGCCTTCCAGGTCACTGTTGAGTTTTTCAAGCAGAGATTGCTGACATTAAAGAGAGCGCATTATAGTCCTGGCAAAGTGAGTTCTTTCAATAAGAAATATTTTTATATATACAGATAAATAATGGGCTTTGACATCATTAAATTCTCTTGGGTTTCTCATCAATCATAGTGAAAGAACGTCTTGATTTGTTAGTAGAATTAGCTTCCCACTTCCTTCCTACACACCTATACAAAGAGGTCCTAGATAACTGTGAATTAATCGCATATGAAATAGCTATATTCAGATACCGATGGCTACTTTTAAATGTTTAATGGTAAAAATGGAAATAAATGTGGACAGAGTTGAATCTGGACCGTAGCACTGGAAATTGAGAAGAAATGACAAAAGAACTCTAGCAAGAGTGTCAATCAGTAGCTGACTAGTTTGCAGACATGCCATTAGAGCATGAATCTCATATAATAATTACTGTAGAAGCTGCCAGGTGGTAGAAGAAGAAGAGAAGTATTTTCTTCTACTTCCTGTCAAACTCTACGGTATCTTCTTTGCGAGTATAAGATTTTGTGTTTACAAATGTTCACAACTATCGGCCGGAGTTTTGAACGTATAAATTAATTCTCCACAGGATGGCTCAGAGAAAAAAGAGTAGTCTGGTAGAAATCTCAGCCTCGGTGGCATTACAATGTACTACTATATGCGTCGTCAGACACCCACTTTACTTACCTATCCGCGTATAGATCTTGATTCCCTATCTGTGACAGACAGGAGAGCTTACAGAACTAAGACTAAATATGCAATGCGTCTGAAAAACAGAAACTTCTGCCAGGTGGACACCATCAACTCCTTTGCCGAGCGGGGAAGAATGAAAGAACAGCGAGACTATTGGTAATATCTATATATACATATATAATTGGCGCTTTGTACCCGCTGAAGCGATTTTCGGCCGAGCTCCTACTCCAATTTTTGGTTTTGCGCCTTGATGTTTTTTTCCAGCAAATGGAGGGACCTACAGTTTATACTAAGCCGCCTCCGAACGGCTGATGGCTTTTTTACGAGGAGCTGTTTATCATGTCAGAAATACACAGGATCTTGACATACCCCAACGAGGGGCGACCGCGATTAGAAAACTTAAATTAATTTTTATTTAAATTAGTTTTCTATATCTTTTTTGGATGTTGGTGGCACCGGGATTTGAACCCGAGCCTTCAGATGCCCGAGATGTCAGTACGCAATGCTAACCACTCGGCTACCGCGGCCGTTATGTCTATACTGAGCGGCTTAAATGTGAACCTGTCAACCTGTCTTCAAGTAGTATGCATGTACACATAATGACTTCAAGGTTCTCCGCTTATAGTTTGATCCTCTACCGCCTCCTCCAACAAATGTTTAATAAACTTTGTATAACTGCGGTCTTGAGCTTTTTTACTAACGCTTCTGAACGCAAAACAGCCAATACACATACCAATAACATCACATTCAATTAAAGTTGTCCAAACAGCTCAAAGCTATTTACGGCTTAATTTGATGCCATGAGTTTCCAGTGGAATGCAAATAGATATTTTTATCGCCTTGCGTTGCTTACTCAGGCCAAAAGCTTACTTCAAAAATAAATAAAAAATTGTACTACTTTTAAATTGCTTTAGCGTTTACCTAACTCCAAACACGTTTATGTCGTGTAAAAGAAAATATTAGAAGGAAAATGTTGTTAATATTTATTTACACGGCCACCTCAAGTACAAACATAGATATATACATATATATATACATAGCATTTGTATTTATTTACATTTGTATCATTTATTACTCGGAAATTTTCATAAGTTTCATGTCCCCAACACGCACAAGCACACCATTTGCTTGCAACATGGCTTCGCACGTGCTTCCGTTGACTGCTGTTGCTGTTACTGTTGCTGCTAAGGTACGGATAAGTGAGATGCGCAGAGTTGCGCAGGCGCCAACAGCAGCACCAGCGGTGGCGGGACAGGCAGTGGGTATAAGAATTTAGCAATAATAAAACTATTTACAGTTGCCGACACTTTTGTTGTGTCAGTTGCAACGTGAAATGTCTGTTAGCAGCCGTTGCAGTGAAGCTATCCACCATTGTTGTTGTTTTTTTGTTGTGGTTGTTGTTGGTTTGTAGCTTACTTAGTTTGCTTGGTGTTGAATAAATAAAGTGGATAAATAAAATATAATGTTTCCCGTGTTGTAAACAGCGATGGTAACACCAACTACAACTACAAAAGCAACAACAAACAGAGAAATAACCCAACATCCGTTTATTGTTGTTATTGTTATTGTTGTCGTTGTTGTGGCGTCAGCAGCTGCATGGAATTGCACCGGTAATACCCACTGACATTTACACTTTGCCAACCGCGCTTAACAACATCAACACAAACAACAACAACAGAGAAAGGAAGTAAAAATTGTTGAAAATACGTAACAAGGGAAACCGCTACAACAACCGGCCGGCGTGCGTACATGCCAGGTCGTGAGCTTCCGAATACGCGACTGAATAGTTAAGGTGTAGTCAGACGTAGTAATATTTTTTTTTTAAATAAATTCCAGAAATTGAAATTCATTTTCTTTGAATTTTTTTTGCTCTTGAAATTAAATTTCGAAATTTGTCATTTTGACGGCTGACGAAACCTTAAGTAGTGGCAGTACGGTGATTTGGTGATTTGTATGATGAATTCACATGTATATAACATGTCAATCGGGGCTCGGGTCTCTCCAGAGCTTAAAACATAGATGGCACTACTAGAATGAAATCCATATGATTTTTAGTTAGCCTAACCTTTTTTGTTATTAAAAAATTGCGCGGTTGATAAAGTATACCCTTTGAAAAGAAAGAAAGAAAAAAACAGTTGAAGCAAATACTTGGTTTGATAATGAGTTTCTGAACACTGTCCCAGGAAAATTAGTCATCAAGGATTGGTATGTTAAGTGTTTAGACGTGGTGAAATGAGCACCGAATACCGGGAACGCAGTGGTCGTCCAACGAGATTATTACCGACGAAATAATGAAAAACATCCAATCAACAAAATGATTTTAAATGGCCGTAAATTCAAATTGAAGGAAGCATCTGACCCTATAAAGATATCAACCGAACGTGTACATCATATCATTCAAGAATATATTGGTATAAGAAGCCTCTGAGCAAAGTGGGTGCAACGCGAGCTAACTTTTGACCAAAAACAACAACGAGTTGATAATTCGGAGCGGTGTTTCGTGGTGTTCAAGCATAATAAGCTCAAGTTTTTATACCGAAACTGCGAAATCCAGGCGACAGACATCCGATTGGACTCCACACAATGAACTCGCTACAAAGCCTGGAAAAATGCAATAGTTGGCTGAAAGGTTATGGCGTTGGTATTTTGGGATGCTCATGAAATAATTGTCATTTGAAAAAGAAAGAACCATTGACAGCGACTATTAAATACCGTTTTTGGACCGTTTGTGGAAAGAAATCACTAAAAAAACGACCGCGTTTAAAGACAAAGAAAGTGCTGTTTCACCGAGACGATGCACCGTGTAACAAGTCAGTCAAAACAATGGCAAAAGCCATGAATTGGGCTTCCAATTGATTCCGTATGCACCGAATTTCCAGATCTAGCTACCAGCGACTATTTCCTGTTCTCAGATCTTAAAACAATGCTCGTTGGAAAGAAATTTTCGTCGAATGAAGAGGTGAATCAATGAGGTATTTGGCTTCTCACAAGGATGTTCTGCTGAAGCATTCTGTGGGTATGGTCATGAGATGAAAAGTGCAATAGTTTAGAGGATCTACTTAAAAATAATTTGCAAGAAGTCGAAATCCGGTAGTGGTGTTACGAATACATCACAAAGATATATATACATATATACAAATAATTGGCAATTTGTAACCGCTAAAGCGATTCTCGGCAGAGTTCCTCCTTCAATTTGTGGTATGCTTCTTGATCAAGACTTATATCGCATATCATCATTTCATCGTCTTTCTTATTCGCTAGTAAGAAAGTGTCCACAAATCATTTAAGAAACCTTTCTCTCAAAAACTTCTTTCGAATGTTATCAAGCAAGCTACTGTACCATATTGCAGGACGAGAATGATGAGCGACTGATGAGTTCATTTTTTTTTATCAAGAGAAGACATTGCTGATGTTGTGATGTTTTGATGTTGTTAAGGCTGATAATGTCAATATCACCCTACACCTCCACTGCCTAGTTCTGAAACTCATATTAGTTTCTCCAGAATTGAGTTAAAAAACCCACACGAGAAAGATTCACTTTGCCTAAAGCCTCGTTTGGTACCGTATGGCCGTATATGTTTTGTCGACAAAGAGGTGGTGAGGATCCTTTCTATAATATGGCGTAAATAAGACTGCAATCTTAGTTCTAGTTTCTGATAACCCTTTCTAAACTGAGGAAGTTCCATTACAAACTACGTAGGCTGCTATATATAGGTCTGGCCTAGGCAACACTGAGTGTTGCCAGGTGCAAGCTGACATTTCCATTGGAAAGTTTGACATTTTATAGCATAACATCACTCAGAACGTTTTGTCATTTAATCGTGAATTGTTTTATTTACAGGGAATTAAAAAATTCATCTCGGCCAAAAAATGGAATTAACTCGTGAACATTTTCGTGCGATCATTTTTCACAACTTTCGACATGGATTATCACGACAAGAGTGCATCGATGAACTTCAATCTTTGTATTTCTATGAAGCACCATCCTATAGCACTGTGAAAAATTGGTACAACGAATTCAATCATGGCCGACGCTCGCTCAAAGACGAATTCCGTGAAGGTCGTCCAAAAACAGCCGTTGTGCCAGAAAACATCGATGCCGTACGTGAACTGATAATGCAAGACCGTCATTTATCATACACGTACCTTCAGATAGAGGCATGCCTATGCATTTCTCCCACCAGCATACATTCGATATTGCATGAACACCTGGCCGTAAAAAAGGTTTGTTCTCGTTGTATCCCGCACAATTTGACAATCGCTCAAAAAAAAAAGGCTCGTGTGGATTGGTGTAAAGAAATGCTGAAAGAATACGATCGCGGTGCTTCAAAAGACGTTTATAAGATCGTCACAGGTGACGAATCATGGATCTATGCGTATGAGACCGAAACTAAACAGCAATCGACCGTGTGGGTCTTCCAAGACGAGCCAAATCAAAAAAAAAAAAAACATTTTCGTTGATAAATATTCGTATTTTCATTATTAGGCCAGAAATATATATAGCAGCCTACGTAAATATCAGTTCAGTGTTAGGTTTAAAAGGTCTAAAGATGTACTGATACTTTGCAGTCGGTTCAAGATATAGGCGAGGTAATGCACCACAGGCGATATTGTGTAGGCTTATTCCATTATAAATAGCGCAGATTGTGGGATCCCGAGTTTTGTATTTTGGGCAAGGAAGACTTACGTGCCAATGGTAATGCATACACTCAGCTGTCAAATTTTGGAAAAGAAGCTGATGCATGCGCTTTTTCAGTTCTTCTTTGCCATACATATATGGCTAGCTTAGCTGGTAAGCCATTCGGTTCCTGCTGTTTTGCTATTCTTTAAGCAATCATTCATACTTAGTTATAGTTTGGGTATCGAAACGTCGTTCGAGAATGCATAATCTGCAACTTTTCGTTGAATTATTGGACAATAGTTGAACTGCAAGTCGAATAAAAACCCCTTTGCTTGATTATTGTAATAAAAGCATAGCTTCCTTTTGTTTGTTCACGGGCGTTCTATGGTGTCCAGCCGCATTTGCCCATCTGGACTGAGACCAAAAGATCTTGTCAAGTAGCTTGATTGACAAATTTTTTAAATTTAAATATCTATTACTACACTCAATAAAATTTCTGACCACGTAGAACCAGATCAGGCACAATCCAACTAGAGTTGTAACTATTTGCTTCTTACATCCTGTCAGTGCTAATGAAGGAATTGCTGGTCATGTCGTCCCTCTCTTGAGTCGGTTAATGAAATTTCGGTTACCTAGTAAAAATTTATAAATTAATAATTTAAGTATTAAATCTTAATTTTTTAATTTTTTTAAATAAAAGCCACGCAAACAAAAAATGAAGCATACAATCAGGCGTTAAAGTTTTCATCTCAAATTTTGTATAAAAATTACTAAAGCTCAAATGCCAAAAAGTTTTTATTCATAAATATTACCAATGAGATGTTTTTAGGAGACGTTGTAGTTGCTGATCACATGCATTTGTGTGCGTGTTTGCAATATAAGTATACTCGTATGTACACACTAAATACAAAATATCCTGCTAGGCCAAAAGCAACCTGCTTGTCTGCCGCGGCAAGGAGCAACTAAGCAACTTTACCGTTGTATTGGCATTAAAGTAATCAGTAAATGCATAAACACGCTCGCAGCAAAGCAGGAAGCGCAGCAATCATATTAGCTTATATGCAAAAAGAAAATATGCGTCTACACTCTACATAACTCCACATATATATAGATTTAGCTATGTATATGGTAAGTGTGTTAATGTGTGAAAATTTGATGTTCCACATATGCGCCATATTTTCAAGTTAAAAGCACATAAATACTTGTCCTGGGTTAAGGAGCTAAACAGAAGATGAGTTGCAGCCATTTTCAAAATATATGCGAGAGGTTGTTTGCATATGTATATGTGTGAGTGTTTTTAAAATGTTAGTGTGCAACTACATACAACTCCTCCATACCGAAATGTGCCTTTTGGCATGCTCCGCTAGCATTTCGCTTGTCAGCCACTCAATCGCTACTACATGCACATGAACGAACATACATACTTACATGTACATAGGTATATGGTATTACTCGCATAATGGCTTATCAGCTGCCGAGAGCGCGTACGCTGAGTATGCAATTCAAAATCATATCCACGTAAAAAGTCGTTGGGTAAACTATTTTGCATTAGCATAAATTCAGACATCAGCATAAAATTGCAATTTTATCGCCAACCATTCCTCAACGACATTAACAATATTGTTGCTTGTATTGTTGCGTGTTGCTGTTGTTGTTGCTGTTATTGTTGTTTGTTGTTGCAGGCGTTACAGTTGCGGTGTTGTGGCGGCGTTGATAGCGTTGGTGTGGAATTTTTGACTGCTTATTTAAGCGGCTCCTCCACCTTCCACGCTCAACTCTCATATATTTTTGTATTCTTTCCCGCTTTTGTTTTGCTTAAATTTACTATTTTGTTGCAAACACTTTTTATTGCCAAATGCTGGTTAAGTTACTTTGCAGTTGATGTTGTTATTGTTACGGAGATGTGTAATTTTTCAATAGTTCAAATATTTAGAGAATGTGTATGTTAAAAAGCAAATCAGTAGATGCTTTATTAGAAAAAATTGTCGAGAAGAATGTTCAAAACGCAGGTGAATCAAGCCGCAGGTCGAAAAAATTATATGTGGTTAACTCTTCTTCCAATTAATCTTCAATGCCATGAGCATCGCTTACGCGAATATAGCCGAATCAATTCGTTCCTTCTCTTCGCTGATATGGCCCAGTTGAAAATAAATACTAAGAGAAACCAAATCGCTCTCCACCTGATCCTTCCAACGGAGTACAGGTCTTCCTTTTCCTCTGCTTTTACCAGCGGGAACTGTATCGAATACTTTCAAAGCTGGAGCGATTTCATTCATTCGCACGATATGACTAAGCCAGCGTAGGTGCTGTCTCTTAATTCGCTGAACTTATATCACAGTTCAACTTGCACAGCTCATCGTTCCATCGTCTGCGGTATTCGCCGTGATCATAAAACATTCGCAAAACTTTTCTCTAATTGGACGGAAATGTTGAGTTACTTGTAGAGTTTGGTTTTGGTTCGTCGAGAGAGGACTTTAATTTTAAATGGTCTACGCGTTGTTGAGTAGCAGTTATTGGGAAGAGAAATTCCGCGTTGGATTCCAAGTCTGACATTATGCCAGCTGTCCTACACTTTTATAAAAGATTGTAACTTCTCTATGTAGCTCTGCAGTTCTTATTTTTTCTCCTTGATTACATTGGAGAAGTGGCACGATAAGAAGTCACCCTATTTTAAACCTCTTTTGCTATCGAACGCCTCGGAAATGTCCTTCCAAGTTCTGGCTGCGCTTCTCAGTCGTATAAGCTTTTGCAGGAATATGTTTAGACAAAAGCGGCGTAGATGCAGAGGCCTTAAAATCAATGAAAAGGGGATGTGTTTCGAACTTTTCTCAAGGGTCTTTTTCAAGATTTGTCTCATGGTGAATATCTGCGCTAGGTCTACGCCACGGTGATAACATCCAACCCGCTTGTTGGCGTTGTGCTGTAGTATTTCACACAATATGCTCTATAGAACCTTATAGCGATATTTATGAGACTAATTTCTCGACTGCCATCATCATCAATTGGGGTTTCGAGCTAGTCATCTCCGGATGGTGCATTTTCTTGCTATTCAGCAGGCTAGAGAAGTGTTCCCTTCATACACCAAGTATGCTTCCGACATCGGTTATGTGCTTTTGCATGAGCATACTTTCGATTAGTTGTTACATTTTTTCATTGTATTTTCGAGCGTCACCTTTCTCGGCTAGCTTCTCAAGCTCTTCATACTCAAGCATTTCGGCTATTTTTTCGTTTGCAAATGCGTCTTGCTTCGCTCTTCAGCTCTCGATATCTTTCCCACTCCGCAAGTGATGTGGTCGATCGTCAAGTTGTAAGGTGGGAAGTTTGTGGTCTTTCAACTGTAGTTTGACATTCCTCATCGTACAAGCTCTCTTTCTAGCACTGCCCAAAACCAATTGTTTCCATAGCGGCGGTATGTGGGGAGTTTGAGATGCCGTTCTACAGTTACCATATATTAAGATGCTCATATGTGTGCGAAAAAATAGCACTACGGACAAGCATACTTCGGACCCGGTGAAGTCGATCACCCGTATCGGGATGTTTCATCATGGAGAGTGGATTGAGACCACGATTTCAGCACCAAATTTGCGCTTCTTTATGTGCGCATTGTAGTAAATGTCATAACGACTTATCCATTTCTGTCTTTGTCGGGTACATCACACTTCTTGGACGTCGGCAGCGGCACCTTTCCAATTAAAGGACTTGATTTTCCAGTTGCATGCCCTGAGATCGATATCCTTAAAAAATTTCCGAGGATCGTCACCTAAAGGGGGGTTATTCATCCGAGTGGGCTCTGTCCAATCCATGAAAGAGGGGATCAAACAGTCTGCGCCATTTATGACGGGATAAGCCTCCTTTATATCGTCTATAAGGTCCTGTCGAGCATATTGCGTGAGAGTCTAAAACCAACAGTCAACAAACTGATTGGATGTTATTAGTGTGGCTTTAGACCTGGTAAGTCAACTCGTGAAAAGAAGATCGACAACCACCACCTCTTCGTCGATTTTAAAGCTGCCTTCGATGGCGCAAATCTGAATTTGGTATCTCCGCAAAATTTATATGGTATGCTGACGTTAAGCAACACTAATAATCCGTCAGAATCGGAAAGGACCCCACCGAGCCGTTCGATACCAAACGAGGTTTCAGATAGGGTGATATCGTTTCATGCTGGAGAAAATAATACGAGCTGCAGAGCTGAATAGAGAAGGTACAATGTTCTAAAAGAATGGCGTACGCCGATGATACTGACATCATTGGCCTCAAAATTCGCGCCGTGAGCTCTGCTTTCTCCAAACTGAATAAGGAAGCCATATGCAACTCGGCTCTCACGTCACTGTTGACAGTCGTAGATAACTTCGTCTAGCTTCGAACCAGTATTAACACAAACAACAATGTCAGCCTTGAAATTCAATGCAGAATCATCCTTGCCAACAGGTGCTACTTTGGGCTGAGTAGGCAATTGAAAAGTAAAGTCCTCTCTCGGCGAACGAAAACCAAACTCTACAAGTCGCTCATCATACCGGTCCTACTATATCGCTCAGAGTCGTGGACGATGTCAAAATCTGATGAATCGTCGTTAGGAGTTTTCGAGAGAAAGGTTTTGCGTAATATTGACGGTTCTCTACGAGTTGGTAACGGCGAATGCCGCAGCCGAGGGAATGAGATATACGATGACAGCTTTCGATGCAGTACCTGCCGGTGGAAGCAAAGGAAGAGGAAGACCTCCACCCCGTTGGAGGTGTCTACGCCAGTAAAGTAAGTAAGTATATTTCTATTATATATCCAAACTCTATACACAACCACACTGGAATCCGTTTTCTTACTTTAGGTCGTCTCCAAACGGATGTTTGTTGGCTACCCAGTGGATACTCGGTCCAAGACCGGAAGTCGTGAGCTGCTTGAAACACATGCAAAAGAAACGTTTCTGGCCGTGCCAGTCAAAAACTATACATGGCTCTATCGTCTATCCTCCAATATTTACATAGATATCAATATTTCCGAAAGACCTTTCGGGTTTTTATCTGCATCTAAATTTTATCATCATCAAATCGTACATTTTATTGATATTAATTTATTTTTTAATTGTGCTGTTAAATCTCTGTGTATTAAGTGCGATTTCGGAACATTTAAAAACACATTTCCGCATAGATTGAATCATAAAAACGCAACTGCAATGTATTTCACACCCTACTAGCAGGATTGGCGGTTACAATTTTGCACATTGCAGAAGGTGAATTCTTCCTCATCAACGTCAGCGTCTAGCCAAACTTTGGATGCCTTAAATTTGCCCTCAAAATTTTGTTTTGTTTTTCTTTTATTCAGTTTTGCAAAATACTTGCTTTGGTTGCTTGTCTTCCGGTCGATTTACCTATAGGCTTTTGTACGTATACTACATAGAGTTACCTGTGAGTATATTGTAGATACATACAAATATGCATACATAAACAAAACCGCGCTACCAAGTGAAGAAGCAAGAGACTCCTTCATCACTTACTTTGTAGGTGCAGGATACTCTTTCCAAGGCTTTGTTGTTGCATGTATGTAAATACAATTTATACTTGCTTATCTTTCATTACACTTGATAGTGCCGAATTTAATTGTGATTAAAGAAACACCGTTTTATATACCCTTGGGAATGCTCTTTGTTTGTTTTAGCGATTTTTTAAGAGAAATTTATCAATTTCAACTACTCAGAGCTTCAGGATGAGAAGGCTGGCTATAATAGGTATTC
Source organism: Ceratitis rosa (assembly GCA_037013455.1). NCBI lineage: Eukaryota > Metazoa > Arthropoda > Insecta > Diptera > Tephritidae > Ceratitis > Ceratitis rosa. Next base: position 27,906,031 of record JAWMAG010000006.1, on the reverse strand, counting down.
CGATATCATCTTAAAAATAAATTAGGATGACTTTTTTTGAATGGTGTCATTTGTAACACCGATAGCCGATCCATTTTTATTGCTAAGAGAGGCAATAACTACACCGAATATAGTATCCAAATACTGCGAAGTATCCAAGACAAGAAAAATATATAGAAATATAGAAAATTAATTAAAATAAAAACTTAAGTTAAATTTTCTAATTGCGGTCACCTTACGGCGGGGAATGTCTTGTCCCTGCGAGTGTAATGCCGTTCGGTATCCATATAGGTAGTTGTACGCCTTTTGGTATAGCAACGGTTACTATCAATACGAAGGACGTAAACTGTGTAAAGTTCACGGAAAAATGACGAGGGGAAGTGTGAATTTTTTTTTTGTGATGGAGACATGGACAGAGAAAATATATTATAATCTCACGTGGACTTAAAATATGGTTTCAAAAATATTTAGTTAATTTTTTATAGGAAAATATCAACACGTAAGCAGGTAACAGAACTCAGTCTGAAATTATTTCAAAGAAAACCATAAAAATTATGACAATTCTTAGTTAAACCAACAGCGTTATTTGATCCTCTTTATGTAGTTTTTTAAGTTTTTGTGGTCATTTGGAGTTTAATGAAGTGTAGTCAATCTTTGCAGTTTGCGATTGCAGTCGCATGGCTATATATATACTCAACTCCTTCTCTTACATCCATGTCACGCGCCCTGGAAAGGTCAGCAACTTTTTGAAATGAGCAGTGATGTAAAATTTAAGAATGCCTTAGATGGGGACCCCACTTGTGATGACGACTACTGCAAACGTAGTAAGGAGTATGATTTGAAGGGCCGATTCCTTAATTGTCCTCACTGCCGTCGAAGAAGTGCGACGAATGGAAAAAAGACGGAAGAAGGCGGGTCCTTGCGACACTTACTTCAGCCCCCATATAAAAGAGCACAAATGTCATGTCGGATTTATGGTGAGTACGAAATTTCATCTTTCTAACGCTTGGTAAAATAATGGATTTCTTTTTACTGCACTAAATATTTATTGTTAATTTAGTTAAAATTTTATAAAAATTTGCATCAGAATATTTACCAAATTTTACAATTTGTATTGAATATTTTGCTCACTTTTATTAGAAGTATCTTTCGTGATATTTTCAGAATCTGACGTGAAAGAGGGCTGCCATTTTTATTTGATTAAATTTTTTAAGGCCTAAGCATTTTCCAACATTGCAACAAAAAATGTGTTATATCCAGATCATCTTCGTTAGATCAGTTTAATAACATTATTCGCATTATATGTGACGTTTGTAGGGATATAATTAAAAAGAGGGAAAAATGCCATTTAGCTCGGCTAGCATCAGGATGTTGGTATTCATTTGTGGTAGCGCAAAACAGCAACCAATTTAAAATCAACCAGCAATAACAATGCTAAATAACCGCACCACTAACGCACACACACACACATACACACACATACACACGCGCTCTTACACATAAACAAGACAACAAAATTGTATTTGAATACATATTTCTACTTATGCGGGCATAGGGTACAAGAGCGAGCGACAGAAATACTCTGAGAATGGCTGATATATTGGAATGACAACAGCAAAAACAATAACAACAACAGCAAAGGCCATAGCTAAGGCAAAAGCAAACGGCAACAGCACAGCAGCAAATATGGCCAAAACTGCAATGGTTAAATGGAAATGCCAACAACATGCATTGACTACAATTGCAACAGCATGAGCAGTGGCACAACAATGTCAAATACGGCGCCACCAACAATTGCTGACAACATGACGGTCAAAAGCAGCAGCCAACATCCACATGCAAGTCTTCACTTCCCCTTGGTATGTCCGATTGAAACCACAATCAACCCGAAAAATCCTCCGTACTGCGAACTGAGAACGGGGGAGGGGGGTGACGTAGCGAGCCGCGCCGCCACGTCGTGCTTCGCGCTAAAACACTCGTAAACAACGAAAGCAAGTAAGCAAGCAAGCAAGCGAGCGGATAACAATAGCAACAAGAAGAAAGAGTAAAAACATCAACTGCAACAGCAAAAAGAACAGCAACAACAGCAACAAAAACAAAACTATTGCCAGCTTAAACATTATAAGAATAAAGCCAGTGAATGGCATTCGGGTATTCGGTGGATGAGTTTATGTGGTTGCTGCCGCTACTGATGTAGCTATCGTTATTATTGCTGTTGTTCTTGCATCTGCTGCTGGCTATATTCGTGGCTACGTTGGTCGCAATGAACAACTTGTGAACTGCAAAATAATAGGCAATACAGCAGAAGGAGATGAGTGACGGTGTTGGTGTTGGTGTGGGTTTAGGTGTGTGCACGCCGTTTAAAAGCAGAAAAGGGGGGTCGCCAATATCATCGAGGCTCTCCGGGACTCTCGAAACTTGTTTTAAGTAAGTACTCGTCGATGAGCAACAAAGAGTGGGGGTGAGTGTGGTAAAACATGCGGTCTCGCAGTAACACAGCATGCATCTTTGGCGCATTTGCCATACACACATAGTACTAACAACACTACTACGTACAAACCGTAAGCTGTGCGCGTAACAAAATCAAAAACATTAAAGTAGGAAAGAGCTAATATCATCGGAAAATATATACCACTGGAATTTTCTCAATTTATTTCGATATGAATAATTAATTTATTTTTATATAATATTTAATATTTACTTTATTTGAATTAAGAATCGATTAAAGTTTGCGGATTTTCAAAAAAACCTAAAATAAAAATATAATAATAAAAATAAAATAAAACAAACAAACACAGTTTTTATCTGCATTCTATAAAACTTGGTTTTTATCTGTGAACATTTTTTTTAATAATCCTGTTGTATCAAATAGAGATCTAGATACCCGGGTATCGAGCAGTGTGAGCAGCTCGATTCTCGTTTGTTGCTCAACTGCTCAAATGTTTGCTTAAAAATTTCCAATCTTAAATGCTTTCGTCGTATTTCTTTAGAATTGCCATGAGTTTTTTGCTTTGTCTAAATCAATTCAAAATCAAAGGAAGAGGTTCCGAGAGAAAAGTAAATTTTTTTGCTCAAAAAAATTCTCCAGCAATGAATAATGAACTAGTGTGCGAATACTTGTTGCTCATTTGATCGAACTATTAAAATATGCTCGAACATAATCTTGAACTCTGGTATCAAATAGGTTTGCGAGACATAACAAAACTGCAATGAGGTTATCATGAGGTTAGAGGCGTTGTCCAATAAAACTTTGAAACAACTTTAAATAAAATAAAAAAAAATATGTATATAAGACCTCAACTTACGTGTATATACCATAAAAATGATGTGTCGTAAGTTTTAGCTTGTCACTACACGGTGTGTCCCAAAAATAACCGAACCTTTTGGATATAAAATAGTAAAATACACATTATATTATCTTTGAAAGTTATTATTTATTCAAAATAGGTTCCATTTGACTTAACACAACGATTGGAACGATCAACCAGTGCATGCATAGATTTTTTTATAGAAATGTTCTTCAGTACCTCATTTACGGCTGCTTCATTTTTTTCAATTTTTTTTTAATTTTTTTTTAATTTTTTAAACTTCAATTTCAAATTTTTTTTCAAGTTCGACACAAAATTTTATATTTGCTCTTGGTTCCATTTTTTTTGGAACCATTAGCTCACTTTTGGTTTTATTGAAATGGCTGTCACTTTTACATCTGTCATCCGACTTACATGAAGTTAGATGCGTTTGAAAGAGGATGAATGTATCTTTTTAATGTTGCAAATTTTCTATACATGGCGCTGTATGTTGTATGATTTAAATATAAAGCTCGGTTATTTTTGGGACACACCGTGTATGTCTTCGTCTTTCACTTTCATGATTACTGGGTTCTATAAATAACTTCAGTAAACCAAATGGGAGGTTTTTAGTTTTTTTTGTGGTATGTATGGACTCAAAAGAACAGTATAATTCGACAGTGTTTCCATCTATTTAAAAGTGGTCTAAATATTGTATTAGAGTTTTCTTTCTGTAACTGTGTTTATGACTGATCTCAATGCTGAACAACTAAACCGATTTCTTCCTCTAAGTTATAAGCGAAAAGTTCACTGGCGTCGAGCCGCATGATCTCGTAGGCCAATTGATATCGCCAAGACGAGGAATTACGCGGACGGGAAATTTTTCTCGTAATAAAGCCATATTTCCTCGTGTTGTGCGCGAAGCATCATCTTGTTGAAACCACATATTATCCAACCCGTGAACTTCATTTGCAAGCAAAAAAACAATCGGTTCTTATTCGAACATAATTCACCGAATTGAGAGGATCTGTGTCCATAACCCCCTACCAAAGAGCGCACCAGACAGTAGGTTCTTTTGATGTAATGACCTCTCTTCAATTACTTGAGGATTCTTCGAAACCGTAAAAGCAACAATTGTGCTTATTTACGCATCCCCTGAGTGAGAAATGTGACTCGTCACTGAAAAATATTATGTTCGAAATATCGCCGTGCACTGATTGTTATTCAAGCACACAATCCACGTATGTGGCTTCAGTTAATGTATGAACTGGGCTTTATATGGATGCAGATGTAAATTGTGTGCAAAATATGTCATAATGTTCCGAAAGAAAGCACCAGCTCATGAGAACATCAAGAAATAGGCACATTCGGGTCTTCGGTTATACTTTCACTTACTTTCACAGTAGCGACAGCGAAAACGATGGTGCACATGCACTCCTGAGCCGATTCAGTCTCATCAAACTAATTCAAAATTTTACTAATTTTGTGACGATATATCCAGCATAATCTCCTCTGAAAGCACGAAACATGGCCACGTTTGACTCATCATTTTTGTAGTTGGTTTTAACAATTTTAACGCGTTGGGCGGTTGTTAAGTGATCCATTTTCATAAATGGCTGGCTTTTTACTAAGACGAAACGTTTTTGTTGAGTTTAACAGATGTCAGATGTTTGGTTCTTTTGGTTACGATTTTCCATGTTACACTTACTTTTTAAATAGCTTGTTTTTGACCAGAGATAATCAGTTTAAGACTGAATAAATGATGTAAAATCTTGTAGAATAAGATTAGCCACGCAATCTCCAAGTGCAGCTCCATCATTTGATCATTTGTACGGCACAACAAGGCATTAATTATCGAATAACGCAATATGCTACCCATTTTTAAATATAGAAAATCTATAGGAAGGACCAAGTAGTGCATATTTCAATAAACGATAATAAAGAAAATAAAAAAAAAATATCTAACTGATTTTTTTTCTTAAAATTTTTCACCTGCTTTTTACATGTATAGTGGGAAATAAAATTTCAAAGGACAGTTTCGTGACAGGACGAGATTTCGATTTTGAGAAGATAAATTATTTGAACAATATAGAGATGAAGGGAATGATTAATTTAATATTTGATATTCTCAGGAGTAACTGTTGAGCGAACACTATGAATATACCCTGCGTTTAAAGTCACTAACGCGTATAAAATCGAAAGCAATTTTAAAGAAAACAACAACACACACAGTATATTCGCGTTGGCTGTTTGAGAAAGTTGTGCGCGTTTCGAATTTTCATGCCACAGCAACAACAACAATAAAGGCAATAACAGCAGGAACAATTGCAGTGATGTAAAGCGCTGATGCTACGGGGCACCAATACCATTTTCTATTTATGTATATATGTACGTGTATGTGTGTTTATATATTTAGTAAAGTGTATTGCAGCAGCTTGCCCGAGTACTATTTGAGTTTGAATTTGCTGTTGCTGCGTTGCTCAACGCGTGCATTGGCGATACTTACAAATAAGTTTATGTTGCCAACTGGCGCCTGCGGCCATGCTCAACAATACAGACCCTAAAGCAGTTGCCTACATGAATACTAAACAACACTACGAGTATTGTGTATTTACTATATAATACTTCTGCATGCATTTTAGTGTGTATGTGTGTATGTGTTTGTGGACAAAAGGACACTTCGGGGAACATGTTTTCAGCGAATTTGATTGCGGTGTGGTATAAACAGTCACATAAACATATAGTTACTTGTAGTATTATCAAATAAATAAATGCGCACATATGGAAGTGGAACCGTTTGTTCATGTATGTGTATTGTGTTTGTGTGTGTTTGCTAAGTATAATACGAAATAGTTTGCGTTCATCCTGCTGGGAATGTCTTAAGTGGATTTTAGATGCAGTGAGACAAGTTTTGTGTCAAATTATTTGCTAGCAAATATTGAAACTAGTTCCATGTGGATTGGGTTAGTAACTAGTTGGGAAATTATTGAGCATTATTTTGGGTCCATAATTTAAAACCTAAAATCTTAGGAATCTTCAAAAAAGAAGTTTGATTGGAAGTTTCTTCGATTTGTCAACTCAGTCGTTTGAAACTAGTTACCCATACTTACAAAAAATTCTTGTAAATGAATGCATTTTCAGTTGATGGTTTGTCTTTAGACAAAAAAAAAGATGTATACTCATATATATGTTCTCAGACGAAGTTTCACTCAGCGCAAAGTTATTCGTGGAAGTGCGATTTTTCAATCAGACGGGCTAGTTTGTTTATTCTGTTCTTGATAATCTGCAGTTCATACCGTAATTATCAATAACACACTTTCTTGCTGTCTGTGCAGGAAGACAATTTATTGCTGGGTAGTTCTTCCGCATATACACACTGAAAGTTGTTTATTTATCTCCCATTGATTTGGTTATTTGGCAGTTGCGCTGAAATTGTTTTGTAAATTCCTTGTAAGCACTTTTAAGTTGCGCTCAAGGAGCTGCGAGGTGACCAATCCCTATTCAATGAATGCACCAACGGCGTCATTGTAACATAGTTTTCGCAGAAGACGTTTTAATGTTGCAAAATGTATATGGTATATGTAAAAAGTGTATTTAACTATGAAATAGACAAATCTATTTTTAGAAATCTTTAAAGAAAAAATGTATGAACTTTTCTAAGAATCAAACTTTTTGAGCGGTTGGTGTTTGAAATTTAACTCAATCCTAATCAAAAAAGGGACGTATGTATATCAAGGAACTCTAGCGTAGCACCAACAATTTTGTCTTAGTTTTACAATCAATCAATGATAGAAAAAATCTATATTTATTACATTCCTAGTGATATTCCATTGTAGTTATGAGGTTGTTTGTTGGGGCGTATGAGTAACATAATTACTGGTTTGACTAGTACGATTGCCAGCGTAGCCTTTGTTCCACAAATTTATCATTGTTGAATGAGCATTTGTCATATTTCGCTTGTTGGAACATTCTAATTTGTTGAAATTTTGCTTTTAGGTAATTAGTTCTTACTGTAATTCTGTACGGTTTTTTACGGGCTACCAAATGGTATTGGGAACAGTTGAAGACAGTATATAGTTGAATCAAAAGTTTAATCCATTACTCCCCAAGAATAGAAAGCAATGGATTTTTTTTAAGAAATATCGCAATTATAATCTTAACATGTTAAGAATTTTTTTTTCCCTGATTCAAAATACCCTATACATTGGACAATAAATTCATGTAACGTGAAAAATGAAAGTTAAAAATTATAAGAAAATCAACTTTATTTGAAAAACATGTAACGATATTATTTTATCGCCTTCAAAATATACTTCTTCTTAAGCGAAACACATATGCCAACCTTTTTTGAACCAAAAAAATCGTTCACAACTACAGCTCGGTGCGATGACGCATTATCGTCATGAAAAATCCATGAATTGTTGGCCCAAAATTCCGCCCATTTGCGACAGATGTTTTTGCGCAAAAGCCTCAAAACGATTAAATAATACTCTTTATTGAGGGTCTGTCCCGTTGGAATGAGTTCAAGATGGACCAAATCACTAATATATAAAAAAATGATATCCGGATACTTTCTGGTCTTAATTTTGCTTTATAAATCTCGCTTATTTTAAATGATATGGTATGAGACACCCAAATGAAAAGTGTTTTTTACGTTTAGTAAAAAATTTTAAAGGTTATTGTTTACATTCTTGTTCTGGGGAATGTCTCTGTATGTGCCTTTTCGTCATATAATGATCAACATTATCAAACCTGACAGGTTGATCTTTAGTTACCTGATTGTGAAAAATTCATGCATTTACTAGGGACTTGTCTAAAACACGGATAGCTAGAGGCCAATACTAAGCGATGATCTGAATAACTTCACTCTTTCCTCTTCATTCCTTGTTTCGTCTTGAGAGCACATTTCTTAGTTCTATTATTTTTGACTGTAGCAGAAGCTCTGAACTTTTAAAAGCGGTAAATAGCGTAAGCAACTTTTTTTTAACACTTTTGAACCCAAATCATCGCCAGTACTGTCAGAGGTTTGGTTACGATTGCCTGTATAAAGCAACCAAATATAAAAATATCCGCTAACTCCATGCAGTGCTCAACTGGTGTCCTTACTGGTTTACCTTTTACAAATTGTTTGATCCCATGGTGGCCAAGGTATTTGATGATCATTTCATCAACAGCTACTTGAGTTAGATTCAAAATTCCCAAACCTTGGGAATGATTCATTAGTTTTATTTAATAAAGATGCAAACTTTGAAAGCCATTTCGATATCATCAATCATCATTCTTTAGTTGTATTTAACGTAGGGTTTGTTTTATATGCAATTTATTCTCCACATCACTGAAGGAAAGTAAGCACATATCAATATGCTGGATTTTTTGTGAACCTCAGGATATGTTAAATGTTCATTGGTCATCTGAGAGATCATTTTTCACAATAGAATATAACTTATCCAAGTATTAATTCAAATATTCCTAACATTTTTTTTCGGTCAGTTAAAGTGCCCTCGTCCCGATCAACATCAGCTCGCTCAGCTATCGAATGAGAAGAGAGTTCGCCAGAACCACGTGAGATGAATATTTGATTATAAATACTTGTCTGTATTCATAAATTCTCTTCCCCTGCCTCAGTTATTATTCTTTATTTACCTTATGACCCGCTGACAGGAGAGTTACGAGTGTGCAACATCGCCTTAAACAAAGAGTTCAGTCAATATTTTCTGGAGTTTTAATCGCCGTTGCAGTTTTTAAATACCAACACAAACGCAATTTGACTTTAAAATTCATTAAAATATTTCAATACAGCTCAAAATTTCCCACAGAAGAATGGACTGACAGATACGGTTAAATCCGCACAACTCATCGCACTGTAAACAGCAGAGTTGAGCATAATAAGTTGTCAGATTTAATGGATGTCGAGTCGGTGGTCGGTTATGTGGTTACACGAAAAATCCTATACTTACCAATTTGAAAATGTTTATACTTCTATGTATGTATGAGCATATTAATGTGAATGATATTAACTATAAAGAAAATGCACGCAACTCACTGTGGTCACATTAACAGCTGGCTACTGGCTGACTGAATGGCGAGAGTAAAGTTGTCGCAGCACAACGAATTATTGACTGCCTGCATCTGCTTATGTACATACATATATACACATACACTGCGAATGTATGTACATATTTATACATAAATTCGTAGAGAAATACGTATATAATTGAAAACGGTAGCGCAAATTTCCACTGACATCTTGAAAAAGATCATAAATCATTTGCCATTCATGCAACGCACACACATGTCAGTGCAGACATAAATATTAGCACATACGAATACATATGAGTATGTGTGTATCTCTCTATCTACAGCTGTTGTCCACTATTTATGCAATATTGTGTGAGTATATTTTTGTTTTCATATTTTTACCGTATGTGTACGACATGTCAAGTCAAAACCGTTGAAGAATGAGTTAATCTTTTATCGCCGAAAAAACAAATTGCAAAAAAAAAAGAAATATTTAAAAAAATAGTTATTAAAAACGCATAATAAAATCTGCAATGGCCTTTGCATGCAAATTGAAATACTGTTGACACTCGCTTGCGACCAGCTGTGCATACAAGCATGTGCATTTTCACACATACCATACATACATATGTAAATATGTATATACCATTATAACCTTTCGCTTTTATTTATAAATATATATTATTTATCAGAGCAAATAAGGTGGTTATCTTTTGAAGACCAAGTGAAAAATATTAAATTGAAAAATGTATTTTGTTGAGTTAGTTTATTTTTATTGTTGTTATAAGGCCCCAAAAATAATATAAAATTTGTATGACTACGTTTGAGAGAGGTAGGTGAAGATCCTCATGAAAGTCGGCTTACCATAAATTGTGGTCTCTCTGAGAACTGAGAAGAAAAATTGGACAATCCATTTTCACAGGCTTCTCTTGAGATCAATTCTTTACTAGTCAAATCATTCGCCATAGTCAAGAACATTTGATAATCACTTGGTGCGAGGTCCGGACTATAAGGTGGATTCGTAAGACCCTCGCAATCAATCAATTGAAGTTTCTGGGGAGTCACTATCTATGTGTGTGTTTTGCTTTTGTCCTGATGAAACATAACCCTCTCCAATTGGCCAAAGCTGGGCGCTTCTGGCCGATTTATTCCTTCAAACGATCCGATAGCTGACAGTATAGATCCGAATTAATAGTTTGGACATAGGAAAGCAGCTCGTAGCGGATAATTCTCTCACCAAGCTTATTCCTTAACTCTTTCATTCCGATCTTAACCTAACTTTTTGAATTTAGCAGCCGTAACAGCAACACACCCTTCGTCAATGTTTTTTATTTAATTTTGTGACATATACAGTAAAATCTCGAAAAAGTTGATCGGAAAGTCCCAAGGGTAATTTGCATTTCCAAGCGGTTTAAAAATAAAAAATACTACAACAATAAATATGGATTTTAAGAATTAATTTCATGACTTACTTTTTGTCATTAATTTGTAATAGTTCTGTGCCATTTTTGTGCGCATTTTGACAATGTCTACCCCGTGACTTGCATCCTTATTGTTTCCCCACTACTTTATCAGGATATTGAAGCTTTTAACTGTTTCCGAGAAAGTCACTTTTCCAAACTCTTGCTCGGTAATTGATTCGTTGATATCACTATTACCATGTGTGATAGTAGAAATTTGCCGGTTTTCTCGATAAAGAAAACACTTAATTTTCAGAGGAATCTCAAAATTTTTTTATTCAAAGTATTGACCATTGGTTTCTACACATTTCGCAAATCTCTCAGGCAAATTATGGATACCATTCCAAAAAAAAACTTTTTCTCTTTCGAGGCAAATCATTCGACGAGCCATTTTTCGACTTCTTCAAAATTAGCGAAGTACTGCTCTGCAAGCGATTTGGCCTTGCAGTCGATGGGCCAGCTTCACCATGGGAAAGCCATGATTTTTTTTCGCTTCGGGTTCTCAAAATAAATCCATTTTTCGTTCCCCGTGACAATTCGATGCCGAAAAGATTTCCTTTCGAATCGTTGAAGCAGCATTTCACAAACGGTTTTTCGATTCTCCATTTATCTATCGTTCAGCTGGTGTGGCACCCATTTTCCATACTTCTGCATCTTTTCCATGGCTTTTAAACATTGGCATATTGCTCCTCGAGTCACATGTAGTGTTTCTACCAATTTTTCCTCGTCTTCGAACTTTTTCGCTGCACCAGGATGTTCATTGTCTGTCAAATCGAAATCTCCACTTTTAAATTGACGAAACCATGTCTCAAATGTTCTAATCACTGGAGTATGTTCACCATAAGTTTCTACCAGCAACCGGTGAGCTTCAGCTGCTTTTTTCTTTTGATGAAATAAGAAAAGCAACGAATGCCGCAAATGCGATTTACTTGGAACGAAACTCGACATATTCACTGAGGTAAACAAACATGACGCTATTATTATTTTGGCGGAATGTGACTTGCGTATTTTTGTAGGTTAATGTCAATAGAAAAAAATTACATACATGCCAAATGATAGAAATTTATACATATTGCTAGCGATATCTACTAGTAAAACCGGCACACTTCAACAAACACACCTGGTACTGTGCCCGTAAGCCCTGACTTTCAGCTGACTGGAAGTTAGTATAAAAAGTACATACGTACATACGTAATATTCAATTATTTAATTTTTTTCCTATAACTCTAAATATAAAAACTGCTTTTTTGTACAAATTTGCAATTCTGACTTATATCAAGCATAGAATTATTTGCATTTTTCATCTCACCCTAATTCGTAGCGTATATACACACTCCTACATTATATACAAACGTATATGTAGAGCACTTAAATAAGCAGTCAGATAATTCATGATTTATACATACTCCTGATTAATTAATATAATTTTACACATATGCACACAATACACGTACTTAAATACGTACAAACACACATCCGGTGGCACCAACAGTTCATAGTTCCGTTGATCGGCAGGTCCAGCCGTTTATTAATGTCATTTTCCGGCTTCGAAGCACTTACTTGTTATGCGGACATTAAAACAAACAAATATATGCATATGTATGAATGAATACGTGTCTATATGTATATGTATGTGTGGGCTTTTGTGTATGTAAGCTTTGGAGCTGACGCAAATGACACATGATGCGTTAATTTCTCTTTGCATCTTCTGCATTTGCTGGCATAATTTTATTTTCCGCCACTCAATTATTTATTCTCACATCACCTTGCAATCTGCATACATCAATATGTTTATACACACCATAAATATATGTATACCTATGAAATAAAGATAATTGATATACAATATATGTATGTTCGTTAAAGTTTATAAATATATATGGATATATAAGTATTTGTGTGTATGGTATGTATGTATAGATATTTATTCATACTTGTATATCCGGCCAGTTGCGACAACATGTTGCTGCCATCGGCACCTGTTTCATGCATTAATGTGCCATCATTATTTCGCGTATAGAGTTTCGCTCTCAGCTGTTGTAAACTTATCCCTGTTGACACTTTGATAATTTCGAAATAATGTGGAAACAGTGAATTAATTCATATTTTCTTATTTCTTTTTATTTTTATTTTATTTTTTGGCATTGTATTCCACGACATTTGTCTCTAGGGTTTGGGGTATTATCATTAATACATCACATCAACGGGTTTCGGTAGAAATGAAAAACTGCACACTTATTCGTACACACAAACGTATATATAATATTTGCAGATAAATGGAAAATTCTACTTAAAGTTTATGAATAAAAAACAGGACTTTCCCTAAATTTCGAGTGAAATTGTCAATCTTAATATGTAAAAATAATATTCTATAGCAATTCATAAGCCTTTCAATAGCTGCGATTATAAAATAAGATTTTGAGTTGGGTTGATGTTGTGTCCTGTTAGAAACTATTACCCCGCCCATATAGGGAAGCAAAATTCTGAATTGAGTTAATGGTGGAAGACTCCATATTGACAGTTTAATTGGGAGGCGAAGCGAAGTGGCAGACAGAACAAGAAAGAAGAGCTGTTTTCGGTCTTGCCAAAATATTTATACCTTTCATGTTCATATCAAATATTAACTCTCAATATCGGAAAAAACGGTTGGAGGGGCTTATATGATGCAGTCTTCCGATTTCGATTTTCAGGGTCAGTGTTTATTTGCAGAATACCAATTTTCACGCTCCATTTGTTGGAAAAACAACAAGACGAAAAATCCACAAATTAGAGCAGAAGCTCGGCCGAAAATCGCTACAGCGGTTACAAGGCGCCAGTTATATATTGTATACAAAATTTCACGCTCTTTGATGTATTTTTGACCAAAAACCTTATATCTGAAAAAATCGTTTGGGTATAATCTATATGATATAGTCTTGCAATTTCGATAACTTTCGGTGACATTGTTTATTTCTAGATGTTTTTTGTGACGAGTTTTTAACCAAAACCCATATATCTGAATAATACACGTATGGAGGCAGTGACAATGTTTACTTGTACATAATAATGTATAATACCAAATTTCATACTCTTGACCATTTTTTAACGGTGTTTTCACTATAGCTTCATATTTGGAAAATCTCTATTTGGGACTCATATGTTATGATCGCCCGAATTCGATAGTTTTCAGCACCAATGAGCTTTTTGTGTAGAGGATGGAAAGCGTCGTTCTATCATTAAAATCTATACATATAATTTTTCAATTTGTTTTAAGCAAACCAAGTGGCTTAATCGCTGTTTTGATTATCCCTGAAGTTAAAGATATATTTCCTAGTAAGTTCGGCTCCAATATAATCTGCTGCCTCGATAATGGTTGAAATTTCTTGTCTGAAATACACTAAACATTACTATGGTCAGGTACTCGTAGCCTGAAAGAAACATCAAGCGATAAATCAAGCGCCTCTGTCAAACCTTTCATCGAGTTTCGATCCATCCATACATTTCTCACTACTGTCGACTGGATTGTCGAAGTCATTGTTCGATTCTTCCCTTATAGTATAGTCGTATTATCATCATGTGATCTGTGCTCAACCGGTATAGTTGTTTGATGTAAATCTCTTGATTTAACTTCTTTAAAGTGGTGCACCTTTTCTTAATTCTGATTAATTTTTGGTAGAGAGATTAACTTTGTCACTTTGCTTGTGAAAAATCCTAAAACTCTTTTTCACCAATATCATCATCTGAAATTAAATAAGCAGCTGACGATGAAGAGCTTTCCATATCTCTACACTCTATTGGCATTCAGTCTCTTGTGCAGGATTGCGTCCACAAATCCCGCCTTTGTCCTTGTACAGATTTTTAAATATAATACACTATTCAAATTAAAACACCATTGTCTTCGACACATGTAAAATTTTGCTTAATGTAATAGATCACAAACACTACTTAACTGTAATTTAGTACTGATTATAACTCAGCAGGTACAGGAAAACACAAACCGCAGGTTATGTAGTCAAGGAAGGAACTGGTCTTTCTGTACAAAATAATTAAATCATGATGTGTTTTCACCTATTAATGCAAAAGAGAAGGAGACAAAAATAAGGACAATCAATTAACAACAATAAAATAAAATAAAATAAAATAAAATAAAATAAAATAAAATAAAATAAAATAAAATAAAATAAAATAAAATAAAATAAAATAAAATAAAATAAAATAAAATAAAATAAAATAAAATAAAATAAAATAAAATAAAATAAAATAAAATAAAATAAAATAAAATAAAATAAAATAAAATAAAATAAAATAAAATAAAATAAAATAAAATAAAATAAAATAAAATAAAATAAAATAAAATAAAATAAAATAAAATAAAATAAAATAAAATAAAATAAAATAAAATAAAATAAAATAAAATAAAATAAAATAAAATAAAATAAAATAAAATAAAATAAAATAAAATAAAATAAAATAAAATAAAATAAAATAAAATAAAATAAAATAAAATAAAATAAAATAAAATAAAATAAAATAAAATAAAATAAAATAAAATAAAATAAAATAAAATAAAATAAAATAAAATAAAATAAAATAAAATAAAATAAAATAAAATAAAATAAAATAAAATGAAATAAAATGAAATAAAATAAAAAAAAATAAAATAAAATAAAATAAAATAAAATAAAAAAAAAAAAAATAAAATAAAATAAAATAAAATAAAATAAAATAAAATAAAATAAAATAAAATAAAATAAAATAAAATAAAATAAAATAAAATAAAATAAAATAAAATAAAATAAAATAAAATAAAAATAAAATAAAATAAAATAAAATAAAATAAAATAAAATAAAATAAAATAAAATAAAATAAAATAAAATAAAATAAAATAAAATAAAATAAAATAAAATAAAATAAAATAAAATAAAATAAAATAAAATAAAATAAAATAAAATAAAATAAAATAAAATAAAATAAAATAAAATAAAAAAAATGAAATAAAATAAAACAAAATATAATAAAATTAAATAAAATAAAGTAAAATAAAATAAAATAAAACAAAATCTAATAATATAAAATAAGTTAAGAACCAGATATAAATAAAATAAAATAATAATAATAATTATATATATTGTATATATAATAAAATAAAATATGTGAATAAATTAAATTTGAATTAAATTAAAGAAAGTAAAAGAAATTAAATCAAAATAAAATCAAATCAAACAACGTTACATCAAAAAATTAACATAAAATAAAATTTACATGAAATAAATCAAAATGAAATGAATTAAAAAAATAAAAGAAATTATTAATACTATTAATAAATATTAATAATATTTTAATAATATTTTTATAATAATTTAACTAAAAGAAAAAGAAATGTAATAATGTATTTTATCAAAATCTAAAATAAAGTAAAATTAAATGAAACTAAATTAATTTTAAAGTTAAAAATTGTATACCAAAGAACAAAATAAAATAAAATATAATTAGTTAAATATTAACTAAAAAGGTAAATTTAATTTAAATGAAAGCTTTTGGACTTTGAGAAACAAATATATTGATGCTAAACATTAAATTAATTATATAATATTGAATTGTAAGTATTGTATAATTTTTACTCTGCATTTATTTTTTTCATTCAATTTCTTTGTAAATTACACGTAAGTCAACAACTGAAATTTGACAACAGGGGTGAAGGGAGCAAGCGCGTCTAGGTGGGAGCTTCTTATATATAAAATCTGTAATTAAATGCGTCGCGATAAAAAATAGACTCATACAAATTATGCTAAGAAAATCAAATTGAGAATTTCGTCAAAGAAAAAAATGAGGAGTTACACAAAGCTTCATTTGTAGGAATATTTTCATCAGCTTGCCGACATATGTACATAAATTAACCCTTTCTGATCCGCACAATAAATTCTTCCAAAAGGGTAACAAAGTTGCCAAGTAAAGCTACGAATTATATATAGATTCTTGTAACTCACACATACCTATCTAATCTGAAGACACACAAACGTTATATATCGATTTATAAAAGTATTCAACTGCTTGGAGTGTGCGTGGCTTTGTAAGCAACAAAGCCATGTAGCTTTCTCCGGAAGTGGAAGAGGATGGGGAAGAGCGACGAGCGTACAGAGGTGCGTTTTAAATTGTTTCAAAAGTCTGAAATGCCACAATCAATTTCTCCGAATAACACTTAATAAAGCCGCATCGTGGCATAGCGCAACAGCGAAGGAGGTTAGGGACGAGTGCAGCGACCATGTCAAACAATATGTGCGTGTGGCGAGGAACGAAGTCGTTGGCTGCTTGTTTACGGCGGGTGGTTGAAATTTATGCTGACTGCTGTCAGTTAAGACGACATACACGTACACACTCCAACGTTACTGTTCTGTGTAGTTGCGTGTGTGGGCGCTTTCGGGTGGATAGGCGTGTACCTATCAGTGAACTTGCTTTTGGCTGCCCCGCGCAACGGCTCAATTTAATTAAATGGAAAATAAAGGTAAATATTTGGTGGATGAGCCTATGAGTCAACATGGAAGGGATAACAACGAACTGGAGTTTGTTGGTGGGTTGTAGTACACATGTATTAAGCAAATATTTTACTTATAATCATACATAACTGTATAACACTGTGTAACAGTTCTTGTGTCAGACCGAAAATTTTATGATAAAGGTTACCAAAATTGTCGGTTGAATGTAAGGTTTCGACTTCACAGGGATACTAAGGCAAAGGACAATATTTTATTTCATTCGTGTATGCGATGAACATCGAAAGTCACTAGTACAAGCTCTGTAGATTTCTTTATCTAACTGAAAACATTATTAGCACGAAATTAACTATTTGCTTCTTATAGCCTTCGATGACCAAATCCTATTTAGTTTGCTTGTAACTATTTTGTGTCCTTAGTTGCATATAAACTGAATCTGCTTCAGCCTGTCTCTATAATAGGATGGATTTCGGCTACTAGTATACTCGTATGTTCAGCCACTTTAGAAAAGTTTATACAATTTAAATATATTATGATATTACGAGATCCGGTTAATATTTTAATAATTTTGACGAAGTCCGATGTAAGAGAATTGTTTAAATGTTCGACAAAGAGATGATAAAAATAAATATTATTTGCTGGCTTACATAAGGTTAGGTTGCCAAAAGCGTGGCAGTCCTGGGTCGTATAGAAAGCCATGCTATCCCCTCCAGTGTATGGAAGCGCGATGTTGAATCTCTCCTTCTTCCTGCCAAAGAGCTACAGTGCGAGGGTAAACCTCTTGAGGCCGCCGGTTCACCACTTATATAGCATTGCACTTATAGTCTCAGTCAAGGAGCGTAGCAACATGCTTCGTTAGTAGTAACTTCTCAATTGCTCGCATCATATCACAAGAACCATCGCAGTAAGCGTTTTATATGAACTCAATATAAAAATATTACATCGCACTATTAGAAGACATAAAGATAGGGGATTCCTTGACTCCGACTATTTCAGTACTTTCATTCCGATTTTCCTTTGAATTGACGATGTCTTTGTTAAATACTTTTATTTTCAGAAAGTCACAAACGGATATTAGAATATGCAAAGAAACCCAAAATATGTGCTCCGCCATAATATCGATGCGTCACTAGATGAAATAGTTATCTGTTATATAAAGTATATACATATAGTTACAGTAAATGTGTCAACTTCGATGCGACTGCCGGGGTAAAGGTAACTTAAAAGTGTATCCACAGACAATCACAGGTATGTACATACACATCCATGCAATTTATAAAAGGAAATAACAAACTAGCTCATCCGCTACTCCAGTTGACGCGTTTGAAATGTGCAGATAATGAAATGCTGAACATTTCGGATTTAAATTGTACCATACCGGAATTAATGGGTATGCCATTTCGTACACAGGGAAACTGAGTTTACTTCGAGTTTTTAGTGCACGCACGAACTAACATACATACGAGTATACGTGTATATTCACACATACAATCCCAGTATTCGGGGTAGCACAGCATAATTTGTGCAACATTATGTCCCTTCTTTTTTGGATGCCAGCTCTCTTTGCGTCATGGCCCACAGTCGCATTGTGCGCTGTTCAACAAAGAGATATTTTGGTGAAGGCGTTGAGTTGAGGGCGTACTGACAATTACGCGTTGGTAATTTATTTTAATTTTACTTTTAATATCAACAAATTGAGAAGTTAAACGGGAGACTACTAGGTTAGTAGGCTAATCAGAGGGTCAAATGTGTCTCTTTTATACATGCTTCTAAAAGAAAGAAATCTCGATGAAAATTGTCACATATTTTGAATAAAAATTCATCTTCTGAATTTTATACAAAATATTCATTTACTAAAACCCAATTTTTTGTTTAGTAAAATTAAACTGAAAAATCAATGAAAACTATGACTTAGATCGATCATCTTGTGATAAACAGATGACATGTCTCCAATGTTCTATATATGCGTACGATACGAGGATCTAATACCGACTCTGATCACGATTTTGTAGCAGCAAATAACAGTAACGCTCGTCAACAAGGTAAGTTCGACGTCGAAAAGGTGCAATAACGACTTGTCTACTCGACTTACACTCCTGCTCTTTGAGAGTGCTCATCAGCAACTTGGTATAAGGCAGATGTGGAACAACATTTTGAACTCCGCCACTTCAGAAACAGTTGATTTCCGACAATGGCGGAAAAATAATTGGTACGAGGAGGATTGCTGAACTGTAGTGGATAAAAAATAGCGAGCAACTGGAGCCCGCACGTTGTAGCAGAGATATCGAGAGCTAAAGAGGGAAGCCAGGTGAATATGCAGACAACAAAAGACAGACCCTAATGCAAACTATGATGAAGTTGAGAAGCCGACCTGAATCTATCGACTGATTACCAGAGTATACTGAATTTATGGAGAGAACACTTTTCCAGCTTCCTAAATAGCAGTGAAAATGAGACATCGGGAGGTGACCAACCTGGTTCCCCAAAAGATGGCGATGGTGTAGACGTTAAAATTCATGACCATAAAGAGGTCAGAATATCAAATGATCGCCTGAAGAACTACAAAGCAGCGGGTACAGTGGTTTACCAGCTGAGCTGAGAAGGTGTTCTTTGCTGAAAGCAACTAATAAAAAGGGGAACCTCATGTGGAATAACTTCTTAAATATAGCTTATCAGGGCATATCGACTGTACTCCGATAAAGACTAAAGCCAAGCTTTAATGATGTCGGATTCGTGGTGGGAGAGAGACTCGGTCGCCGAGTACTGGTATCCACTACGGTGGATAAACCCCTCGCCACAATCTGCATCAAAATGAAATTCTTTAACACCACACTAATTTGCGCCCACGCCACGAAGGATTACTTGACCAAAAATACATTTTACGAGAAACTATTGGTTTTCGGAAAGGTCACAAAAGCAGCTAGTACGATGAGGACTGCCGGGTCGCAGGGGAGAGAAAACAGACTGCCAACCTCGACACTTTGCAATCGACCACAATACGTGCGGGGTGGGATAGAAGAGGGAAGCAAGACACAGGACCCAGAAGGGTGAGCTAGTGACGGATGCAAAGAATATACTGAATCTACGGAGGGAACATTTTTCCAGCCTGCTGAATGGCAGTGAAAATGAAACACCCGGAGAAGATGAACCGGAAATCAAATACGGCGGTGAAAAACTGATCAGGTGCATGCATCAGCTTGCCCGACGATTGGCACCTAAGTTTGCTCTGCACAATCCACAAAAAGGGCGATTTCACAGTCTGCGCCAAGTACCGTGGAATAAGCCTCCTTAACATCGCATATAAGGTCCTATCAAACTAATTGGACCTTATCAATGTGGCTTCAGACCTGGTAAGACAACCGTTAACCAGATAATCTTGTTTAAATCTTGGAAAAGACCCGTGAAAAGAGGATCGACACACACCACCATTTCTTCGATTTCAAAGCCGCCTTCGGCAGCACGAAAAGGAGCTGCCTCTACGCCGCTATGTCTGAATTTGGTATACCCGCAAAACTTATACGGCTGTGTAAACTGACCTCAAGCAACACTAAAAGCTCCGCCAAGATCGGGAATCACATCTCCTAGCCGTTCGATACTAAACGAGATTCCAGATAAGATGATTCCTTATCTTTTCATGCTAGAGAAAGTAATACGAGCTGCAGTGCTGAATAGAGAAGGTACAATCTTCTATGAGAGTGTACATCTGCTGGCGTACGCCGATGATATTAACATTATTGGCCTCAACAACCGCGCCGTGAGTTCTGCTTTCTGCAGACTTGATAAAGATGCGAAGCGAATGGCTCTGGTATTGAACGAGGGTAAGACGAAATATTTCCTGTCATCAAACAAACAGTCACCACATTCGCGACTCAGCTCTCACGTCACTGTTGACAGTCATAACTTCGAGGTCGTAGATAAATTCGTCTATCTAGGGAGCAGTATTAACATCAACAAGAATGTCAGCCTTGAAATTCAATGCAGAATCACTCTTATCAACAGATGCTACTTTGGATTTAGTCGACAATTGAAAAGTAAAGTCCTCTCTCGACGAACAAAAACCAAACTCTACAAATCTCTCATCATTCGTGGCCCGCTGTATGGTGTGAGGTATAGACTATGATAACATCTTTTGAATCGGAGTAGAGAAAGATTTTTCGAACTGCTTATGGTCCTTTGCACACTGGCATTCATAATAGTGTATACCGCAGACGGTGGAACGATATACATGAAGACCCAAAAGTTTCCGGAAATGGTTTTTTTTTCGATATTTGAGGTTCGGTTCATTATAAATTCGTTCCAGACGATCAATTAATAGTATTATTTGAGGGTTTCGAGGCGTTTGCGCGAAAACATCTCGCAAAAGGAATTTCGACCTTTTCGTGGGCCAACAATTTCCGGAAACTTTCATGACGATAATGCTGCTGCAAGAAAACTGGTTGACAAAACGTGGTCATCCTTGGCATAGTTACTAAGGGCAGTGCTATCAACTTAACAAATATTCAGCGCGGGCAGCTTAAATGACAATTCCGGAAACTTTCTGGTTTTGATGTACGGAGACTGTACCCGTTGGTGGAAACAAATTAAAAAGAAGACCAGCACTCTGTAGGAAAAATAAGATGCAGTTGGAACTGGCTTCACTTTGTATCTCATATTGGTACTTAAAGACGAAGGGAAGAAGAACAAGACTGATGGGCTGTTACTAACTCGGTTATAATCGCGAAAGCAGTGCTTACGCGAATAAATTATAAAAAGAAGAATTTGCTTGAGATCTCAGAGAATAATTTCATTTAAAATATTGGGCGTACAAATTAGAATTTGTCTGGTTTTTACAGAACCTGTTAACTTGAAACCTTTAACTAATGAGGGGTTGATTTTGGATACATTAAAGCAAATGTATCATTTGAATCTAACCACATTTTCTTGTTAAATGCTTCAAGTGATCAAAATTAGACGATAAGTCCATTATGTGAGATTTGGACTGCATTTTAGAGTCAATTGAATTTGATCAGCGGATGCTTCAAATATTATATGTACTCTGAAACGAGGATCCAGAATCCTCAGCTCATCTACAATATCAAAGTTTGATAAATAATGAATTTCCCAAATATTCCGTCTTTCAGATTTGGGACGCTATACTGTGAGCCAGCCTGAAATACAGAACCCTATGGCGGAGAACATTACTACGTGGGAATTTCTGAGAAGTCGTGCTCCGTGGAAGCATCTAACTCTCGCCTCCTACGGAGCTACGGAGAGCATGAGAAATCTAATAAATTCAAGTTTAGGTATATTGAAAATATACACAATAACATTCTCATACGAATATTGAACTGTAGCCAGAATTCTTGCCTTGCTGCTCTGCAAGTAACTACAAGTTTATGCGAAAAATTTTAATAAAATTTGCAAAGAAAGCAGCCAATGCATGAAGATTACTTGCTTCAGCAAACACTTTGTCTATGCTACGTCTATTTAAGTCTGCATTTTCTTGTGTGTGTATATGTTTGAATGCATACGTGTGCTTGTATGTATGCTTTGTAATCCGTCAGCTGCTCATCATCATATTGTAAGTGCACTTTAATGTGCAACTTTTAACATTTTTTGACTGACTTTGTGGTACTTGCTGCTATGCGGAGGAAAATAGAACAAAAGCACATACACACACAAACACACACACTCGCTCGAACCCATAAAACACCTCTCACACAAACACACACACACTCACACACACAAATAAAAGGCATATACGCGCGCTTTTAACCGCAGCGTTTGGGTAAATAAATATTGAGACAGAGAGAAAAAGGGTGAAATGTGTTTTTTGTTATTTTTGGATTTTCATTTTATTTTTAGTAGTGATTGAACTGCACGGCAAGCGCACTTTTAACATAGTAATCTGCAAAAGCTGGGCGTACTTAAGCGCCATGGCACGCCCACTTTGATATTTTTTGGAAGCAACTTGTAAATCGAGGCCACCCTGACTGCGCTTTTTATTGCAGTAAAGTTCAAACTTGTTTGAGCTATAGTTTGCCGCTTTAATTGGTAACGTCGTTGGTTCGGCGGCGGCGGCGGCGGCGCGGCGGTGGCGTGAGTCGCGGTAGAGTTGGAGTTGGCGGGTACGGGTGCGGTCCAACAGCAGGAGGCGTTTATTTTGCTCAATTTCGAGTGCAAATAGATTTCACGCTGTGCAATGTAATAGCTAACGGTTGCATGGTAGACTGTTGGTGTGAGGACTTGAAAGGCGAAGGGAGAAGGAATTTTTTTTTATATTGTTTTTGTTGCCACTGTGGCTGCATGTTGCGTTTGTAAAGGAAATTAAAAATTGTTGAAAGTTTTAATAGCTTCCTTGCTGAATTTTTTATCGGTCGAACAAATGTGGGCTGGTGGCACACACGCACGCACACACACACACACATCCTAAATAAGTAACCCGCAGTCAATTGAACTAGTCAGAGACTACTTTGAAACTAGTAGTTAGTTTGAAGCCTGGACAGGTCAAATTAAATTATTTATTTAACAAATGATAACAGAAAATAAAATCGTTACAGTACAGTACAGTTGTAAATTTTTTTTTTAAATAAAATTAATGTTTAAAAATTAAATTAAATTAAATAATAATTTAAAAACTACTTTTGAAACTCGCCTAACCAGCAACCAAATCAGCTTTTGAAGCAATAAAAAGTTTAGGCTTAATAAAAATGTAGAACAGCGTCTTCATTATTGAGCAATATTTCAAAAATAATGAAAGTTTGGCGGCCGCATTTCATAAATTTTATAATAAACATGATCAGAATAGCATTTTAACTTCGACAACTGTGAAGAGAAGAAATGAAAAATTTCGCGAGGTAGGATTCATTGGAGATGTTAAGCACACTGGTTGTACAAAAACAAGTCGACAAACAAATGACAATATCGAAGCAGTGCACGAGAGTGTCGGTGACAATCCAGGAGCCTCATTTCGGCGTCGTGGAAGAGAATGACAAATTTGAAGAAGTTCTCTACAGCGTATACCAACTAAAGATCTGTGTCACCATGCTTAAAAAATTAGTTTATTTTTATGGGATTATTTACAATCACAGGTCTATTGCAACTAGCCATATTCAGCCATATTTGAACAGAATGGTCGTGGAATATTCGACAAACGAGTGATTTGGTGTATAGAAAGCTGTAGAGGGAATATATTCGATGTGTTATTCCATGGAGAACCCTATCCTATGTACTTAATGATTCAATAAAAAACTATAGTTGACAGACTTAGGGCTGTGTTTTCATTTTAATTCTAGCAAAAGACGTCCTACCAAATTCAGCTCCCATAAAACTTAAAAAAACCCTTAAGGAAATAACTAAATGGCTAAAAAAACTGGCGAAAACGGGAAGCCTGTCCACCCGTCACACTTAATGTTATGGTATATACAGACCTCAAAATAAGTAGACTAAATATCCTGGCATACATATTGGTAGAAGACTCACTTCAGTAACTCACATATTAACGAAATTAAAGGCGTTTGCCATGAAAATCAGAAATTTATAGATGTTTTTCAACAAATGGTAGTCTTTTATGAAGAGATTTTTATTTTGCTCGATGTTAGAAATACAGGACGACTGTAACACCCAGATATTTGTACTGATTCATAAATCGCCATACTTAATTATCTACTCATAATAAACTTCTTATATACTTAACTATGTTAAATCCAATTTAATCCTATGGAATATAGCTGTGAGGCACAACAGCTAACTTTAACATACAAATTTTCAAAGATTTCAATTGGAAATTCTCTGAATGATTGCCAACTCTCCCTACTACGTTATATATGACTAACTCTCACTGCCAATGGGCTCATTCTGTCGTAGGATAGATAGTGACAGTTCGCCGGTGCCGTTTTCATAGAAGTAATGTCCAATCACACCTCCGGAGGAAAGACCGGCCCAGACAGTAAGTTTTTTTTTTTTTTTTGTGTAATGGCCTCTCTTCAATTATTTGAGGATGCTGGGATATTCAAATGCGAAAATTATTTTGCTTATTTTCGGATCCCCTGAGTGCGAAATATGTCTAATCGCAGAAGAAAATTTTGTTCGAAAAAGCACCGTCCACTGCTTGTATGTAGGGCGTTGTGAATGGTTCGTTGGCTCCAGTTAGCCTAGTTCATACGTGGATTTAGGTGAGCCGTGAGAAAGTCCCAGCTCTTGAGAAAGTCAAGATAAAAACACATTCTGGTTTTCGGCTACACTTTAATTTATACATAGTAATATTATTTGAGGTGGAACGAGCAAAACTATGGTCCGCAGTTCCTACAGTATCTGTAACAGGTAGAGACTCCCCAAATTTCTTGAAAATTAAACCAATTATCTACAGTTAAGTTTGACAGATGTGAAAGTAAAGCTCTGTACTTTTGAAATCACGAACAAATTTTGGATATAAAAAAAATTAGTGGTCAAAATATTTTTTTAAGAAATCTCATTGTAAACTTTATTCATAAACGATGAGTAAGATGTACTTCAGATTCTCGTTTGGTATTTCTCGCGTACTAGTTATACACCAGTTGTAAACTGGTACTGTATCTGACTAGATTTTTACGCCACTGTTGGGTATGTTCCAGCGCTTTTATTTGTATACTCGTATGTAGTTGTGTGCGATCGTATGCATTTCCTTTTAAATAGTTTCATGTATTTGCATACAAGTGGGGAGTTTTTTTTAATATTTTTTGTGTGCTTTTACCAAAAATACTTAAATAAATATATATGGTATACAAACTTATACTTTTTGCTTTTGTGTACTCGTGCATATTATAGGTATCGCTATGTATTTTTCCTTGCTCCCTTATTCTTGTGCATTCGCTGGGAAACTTTGTTGGGGCAAAATGACTTTGAGTTGCTGGAAGACCCACGCTTCTGGTTTCGTTATATGAGTATTTAACAATGTTCATATCCTTAAGAAGCGCACCAAATTGCAATTATACACATACTTACCTACATACACACAATTATGTATGTATGTATGTATGTATGTATGTACACGTATGCACGTAATAAGCAAAGTCTGTGCATATGCTCAACTAGTGCAAACAATTAAAATATATTTTACATAATTAAAAAGGCGGGTAAAGCTTAACTTTTTACTCCACAATTCGTAAGTGAATTTCGCCAAGTTGACTGTGTAAAGCGTAATTCTGCCACTTTGTGATGAGCTGCGAATACTATGGTAGATGCATGTAAACATACGTACTAGTGTGTCCGTGTGATTTTAAGTTGCTGAATTTGGTGTGCAATCTCCTGTTTGACATCACTAATTGACTACTTCTTGATTGGTGAGTGAGTTGCATAGTTAGTTATTTGGAAAGTTGAAGATTTTGCGCCAACTTAAATAATTAATTATATCAACGTTTTATTGGTTTTAAGTTTGCCCAAAGGAAACTTTAGAAAGTTTCTTGTTTTTTGTTATTTTTTTTTGGTACTTTTGCATGCTTAATAAGTTTATTTGGAAAACTTTATCTAATGCTATTTTGGTTCTTGGTCACTCTAATATTGTTCATTATATTGATTAGAGGGGGCTGGATATGTTCTATGCTCCATTTAGGCAGGATTTACATATACGTGTATGTAATAATAATCAAGGTGCTAGTTGTTGAGCGCAATAAATAGCAAATGCAAGACGATTTTCTACCAGTCACAGGCGAGATTCGACTTTCAACCTTATTATTATCCAAGTATATGGTGAGCTGACTGAACAAATATTTCAGCACGATCGGGAATGGTCCAGCATAGCTAGTTGAAATCTTTTAAAAAATTCTTCTCTGGTATGGTACCCAGTCGCCTAGCTTAGTCTAGCTTCCAGTAACCTTACAGTAACGCCATTTCCCAAAGTTTTTGAGTCATTGTCATGAGAATAGATTTACCAACGATAATGTAAACTTTACACCTTAAAGCTAATAAGAAATGCTTAGTGTTAGA
This sequence comes from Ceratitis rosa, assembly GCA_037013455.1. NCBI lineage: Eukaryota > Metazoa > Arthropoda > Insecta > Diptera > Tephritidae > Ceratitis > Ceratitis rosa. Next base: position 27,878,874 of record JAWMAG010000006.1, on the reverse strand, counting down.
GCCATCGATAAACCTCGAGATGCTCAATCAGAAGTGTTAGCAAAGCTTAGGTTATATAGTGTGTTTGGGAATTTTCATTTGAAGGCAATATTGTATGAATAAAAAATTGTTTTCATGACGTTTGTCTTGGAGGCTGCCTAAGACTAGTAAAGAGAGTATACAGCTTTGCGGGATGCAACAACTGACGTTAATATTCAGCCTATTAGCACTAGACCTAAAATGAAATTTTACTGCACGTATATATTCAAATTCGCTGGAGATTAGCTTTTCTTCGTTTAGGGTTCTAAATTTAGTGGCTTGAATTTTAAGATCTGTCGAACTTAACTGTCGAGCAAAAAATGTTTTCTTTTGGTTAAAAGTTTGGCATTTATGAAAATGGATCGCTTAACAACCGTACGATTTGTTAAAATTCTTAAACACTACCACAAAAATGGCGATTCCAACGTGGCCAGGTTCCGTACTTGAAGAGGAGATTGTACACAATAATCGTCAAACTACTCATGCAATAGGGAAAATGTTAAGGGGTTATGACACTCTAGGATTTTCAAAAAATCGCTTTTTTTTTGCTTTAAATAGTTCCTTAGGGTCTCAGAAATAACATATTGCAGGATTATGGCTCGGAAAAATCTCTAAATAATTTATTTTCAAAGTTCCTTGCAAGGCTGCACGGTACGCACACGGTACAACTTAAAACTTTAAACGCGTTTATCTCCAAACTACATTTTTCGAGTTGGCCGAACCAACAACTCGTACAATTTCCAACCGATTAGGTTCAAATTTGACACACATCTTTAAAAATACATTTTTTAAGGTATCACGTAGGATTTTTTTTTATTCTATATAGTTCATTTGTTATTAACAATTAACTGCTGATTTTTTAGTCGAAATTAGAAAGTTTAACTTTAGAAGTGCGCCATTTGATCATGAATCAATATATCGAAAAAATCATACGTGTTGCTTTAGCTTTTGTAAAATATAATAAAAAAAAATTTAGATACTCAAGATATTTCAAAATTTACAGGAGCAGTTAGTTCGGCCACGTACCCCTTGAACCATAGAGGAGTCGAAGGATGACCGCTGCAGCGCCACCATTCTTCAAGAAATATTTATAAGAAATTATTTTTTTACACCTAAAAAGATGTATAATAAATTTCTTATATTATATTTTTAATTGACCCTATGGTTTTTCTAAAAAAAATGCACAAAAAACACCTATTTTTTCGGTCTCTAGAGTGGCATAACCCCTTAAAGAAATTTGAAGAGACTGTATCGGTTACAAATATTTATTGTAAGTACTAAGCATTATCGTTGCGTTCGTTCCACCCGAATGTGTCTATTTCTCGATGTTCTCAAGAGCTGGGACTTCCTTACGGTACATTATAATGTATTTGGCACTTGGACTACATCCAGCTCACACACCAACTGAAGCCAACTGACTACTCATAACTTCATACATACATTGATTGGATGCTCGATCAACAAGCAGTGGATTGCGATTTTTCAAACAAAATTTTCTTCAGCGACTTGGGGTATATGTGCATAAGCAAAATGTTCGCAATAAATTTTTTCTAGTTCGCTCCTTTGTCCGTAGGTGTGATTCGACCATATATATATAATTGACGCTTTGTAAAAGCGATTTTAGGCCGAGCTCCTCCTCCAATTTGTGGTTTTGCGTCTTGATTTTTTTCCAACAAATGGAGGGACATACAACTTATACTAAGCCGCCTCCGAACGACTGATGGTTTTCTTACGAGGAGCCTTAATTTCATGTCCGAAATACACTCGAAGGGGTGGACATTCCCTGCCGAAGGGCGACCGCAATTTGAAAATTTAACTTAATTTTTTTATTTAAATTAAATTTCCATAACTTTTGGATGTTGGTGGCACCTGGATTTGAACCCGATCCTTTCGAATGTCAATACGCAATGATAAACACTCGGATATCGCGGCCGCGGCCGGTGATTCGACCTTACTTCTCTATCTCTATCTCTATCTCTATCTCTATCTCTATCTCTATCTCTATCTCTATCTCTATCTCTATCTCTATCTCTATCTCTATCTCTATCTCTATCTCTATCTCTATCTCTATCTCTATCTCTATCTCTATCTCTATCTCTATCTCTATCTCTATCTCTATCTCTATCTCTATCTCTATCTCTATCTCTATCTCTATCTCTATCTCTATCTCTATCTCTATCTCTATCTCTATCTCTATCTCTATCTCTATCTCTATCTCTATCTCTATCTCTATCTCTATCTCTATCTCTATCTCTATCTCTATCTCTATCTCTATCTCTATCTCTATCTCTATCTCTATCTCTATCTCTATCTCTATCTCTATCTCTATCTCTATCTCTATCTCTATCTCTATCTCTATCTCTATCTCTATCTCTATCTCTATCTCTATCTCTATCTCTATCTCTATCTCTATCTCTATCTCTATCTCTATCTCTATCTCTATCTCTATCTCTATCTCTATCTCTATCTCTATCTCTATCTCTATCTCTATCTCTATCTCTATCTCTATCTCTATCTCTATCTCTATCTCTATCTCTATCTCTATCTCAATCTCAATCTCAATCTCAATCTCAATCTCAATCTCAATCTCAATCTCAATCTCAATCTCAATCTCAATCTCAATCTCAATCTCAATCTCAATCTCAATCTCAATCTCAATCTCAATCTCTATCTCTATCTCTGTTATATGATGCTAACTAGATTTCCAAAGTGATCACGTATCTTCATTACGAACACTAGAGTCCTGAATAACATTAGCACGATTTTTTAATCGACATAATAATTTCTCCTAAAATTAAATTTTATATTAGCAGCAGGAAAAAGTTTGCAAAATATTCTTCATATCACGACTAAACCACATTTAAACAAAAATTACTTATGCGTAATTTGTATCGAACAAATTTCTCTTGCTGCCGCAATACTAATACTCTCACCGCACATCTCCATAATTTCATCAGCTCGTTTAGCAAGTGAATAAAACAAAGTCTAACACAAAGAATGCCGAACAATTAAAATGATTACGATAAATAAATTTTCAAAGAAAAAAAACCTTAAGCTCCTATGGTTTCTAAGCGCTACACCATGGGTGCAAACGCCTGCAAATATGCTTAGCCTCTCTCCCTCTCTCCGCACTACTGACATTCTAAAATATTTACTCAACATATTTCAGTGAAGACTTTATTGGCAAACCTCCCACAAAGAAAGAAAGGGAAGAAGAAAAAACGATGAATGCTGAAATGTAAAAAAAAAAGAAAAGATGGGAGATGCGCTTGAAAAGAGAAATATATACTCCTAACGGCTGGTGGTAATTTATGTTTTCCCTGCAGTAATTTGTGGTCAATGTGTGTTCACTTCCCTTGTCGTTGCTTTTGTTGAAATTCTTTTCACTTTTTTTTTGCTAGAACAACCATTGTACAGCAATTGCCTCATTCAGTTTGGAGAATTTTTAACTTTCACACTTTACTACTACAAAAATATAGCAGGTTTTTTTTTATTTGTTTGGAAAAACTGTTACATACACACAAGTCACAAACACTTACATATTATGTATCAGGAGTTTTCTTTGTTTCCTCTTGAAGAAATTCATTGGAGTTTTGCACATTTTTTCCTACCAAAATTTTATTGAAAATTATTGCATTAGCCAACAAAGTTAATATTTTCGTAGAGGCAAGCATGCAAAAACGATCTCCGCAAAGCAACCACGGTCATCGGTGTATATTGAACAAAGCTCATCCATTCGTTTATTCATTCATTCGAGCTTAGGCGGCCTCAATGCTTGCGCTGCTTCACACTCCGACTAGGTATCTTTGGTGCAGTGCTTTTATATCTCGATTCTCTCGATTTGTATGTGTCTTCCTTCGTCGAGCTTAGCAAAAAGTACTTAATTGTTGTTTATTGTGTTGCAGATTACTTTGGGATTAATGTGTTTAAATTTGCGTTGGTGTGCCTTGTGGCAGGGCGGCGGTTTGAAAGTGTTTATGTATATGTTGACCTGCTTTTTAGGAGCGTTAAAATATTTTAATTGCCATTATTGTTTTGGCAGATATTGCCGGTTTCTTGTCGGTTTAAAGATTATTTATTAGTTGGCAGCAATTCGGAAAAATTCAGATTATGAAAGATAATCTATTATGAATATTTTGTAAAAATTTCAGTGATTTTGTAAGAGTAAATAGACAAATGAGGTTTTCCATGAATTACTATGTTTAAAAATTGTTGGAAATTTATAAAGGTTAAAAAAAAAGTTAAATTATAATAAAGTTATAGTATAATATAAGACCCCACTGTAGCCAGACAAACGTCAGCTTGCAATGTTTGTAAGTGTTAAGCAGTGGCTTAGCTAATAGTTATTATTTAAAATATGTTCTACTCGAATATACATCTGCACATGTAAATACACAATATTTTTTCCCAATAAGAGTGATAAGATTTCTTTAAAAAAAAACACACTTATTGTTAAGGACATTGAAAATTTTTTTTATTTAATGTGAAGTATAATCGATACAATTAAATTCTGAATATAACATCATTCAAATGGCCTCCACGACTTGTAATAATAATTTGCGGATTTTCTTCGCATCAGATGAAAGTGAGCTTCATCGGAGAAGATGTTTTTCTTAAAAAAATCGTTATCGCTTGCAATGATGAAATTGTAAATATAATATTACTGAATACAATGAAAAAAATTACTGGCATTTGAAAAATTATCAAAATAGCACTTAGAAATCATATCATCCTTATTGGAAAACCCTTCATAAAACCCGTCATGAGCGAACTTCCGTTAAGAGAAATTGCTGTTTTCATTGTTGTTGTATCGGCAAAAAGATTTTATAAATAATTTTCGTTTTTCATTTCATACGACACTGTCATGCTGTTACATCGGATATCTATTGCATATATACGAGCGATTTTTGAGATTTCAGATTTTCGGCCATGAAGACCATCTTTCTAGTGTTTTTATACTTAATGCACCAAATATGCAAGGATTGATGAAGAGCGAAATCTTTACAAACATTCTTACAGATACTCAGCCAGGCACGAATTGAAAACAGTAAGTGAGGGAATGATCCACAGCAAGAGAAGAGAGGTAAAGAGGTGAGTTGATGGTGTATTGAATTTTTTCGAAAAAATCAGTTCATCAAAAATCATGAAATTACATTTACTTTATTGTCAAATGGAAGCCATTTCTCAACAATTTCCCGAAAAATCGGATGAACAAGAAAACAAAATGGATACTCTGCTCGCAGAGGCATGTCGATGATCAAGTAAAGGAAAAAGTTATGAAGATGAAGAAACTCAAGACCCAGACTATATCACTAGATATGAAGGACACAGTGAAGAAGATATTCACAAACTCATAATTATTTTTATCTGTTTTTTTTTATACGTATGTGTTAACAAGTTTTGAAGATCGTGTTTAGCGTAAAATCTGCAGCGCTAAAATAAAGTTCATTGAAACAATGAAAATCGCTTTAGTGGCTACAAAGCTACAATTACGTCTATATATACCATATACTAATATATGACCACAAACGTAATAAAAATTATCTATTTATTATATTTAATATTTAATAGTTCGATTTTGAAGTACTAGAAGCCGAGTTATAACCATGTGAAAATATCGAAAAAGTGCTCGAAATCGGCTTTGAGTAGACAAATATATGAAGTCAATATACAATCCGGACACTAGCTAAACCAGTAACAATAATTATGCAGGGGGTTTAATTTTGTAAGTACTTTCATCAAAAATTGCCGAAACCTATGCTCGAATTGAAGGTCTGAAAAATGTTGCCATGTACTATACTATTAATACAAATAAAATAAATGCAGGTATTTTTTCAGACAAATTTGAAACCAAAATTAGTGTGAAAAATAGTAAAAGAAATTTGTGCATTCTATTTACTTAATAATTTTTAAAATATTATTTCTCATACCGAAAAATATGATCACGAAACACCGAAATTGATTTCAAAGTTTTATTTGATAATTTTTTAATCCAACAGTAAGTAATGAGAAAAAATAATTTCAAAATTAGGATCTACGTGAATATGGTAATGTAAAAAAAATAAATAATAATTTTAAAAAATCCAGCTTTCAATACATTGGTTGTATATAAAAGCAAAGACACAAATATCTCCATACTTATTATATTTAAATAGGCTGAATTATATATAAAACTTTTATGAGGTAGTTCGTCGAAGGTGCACACGTTACTTTTTAAAAAAGGTAATAGGACGATATGACATAATGAATAGCCTCTAAGAAGGTTTCGGGCGCATCATTTCAAGGAATGTTGTTAATAAAACGATGCTTCGATGGAGTCACCACATAAAGTCAATGGTGACAAAGTCAAATGAAGGAACTTTGAACAGCTGATCGTTAAGAGGCCTCAGTACACTTAGTCAATAATGAAACGCACCGTTTTGCATTAGAAAAGCAATTTATTTTCAAATTTTCACTAAGTACAGCAAATTTGTATGTTAATATAAAGAAGAGGAATAAATTATATTTGTTGAATCCAAATATAGCTGTAAATGTTCAAAAATATTCATTTGCACAACTTTTTTTTAGCACAAAAAGGCCAAAATAATCTGCGGAAATATTAAAATGAAACTTTTTCATCGAAGTGGCTCTATTGGAAAATGTTGTAAAAAATGTGGATTTTTAGAGCGCTCTCACGAGATAAAGACTTTCGTATCAAGTTTTCTTTGAAATGGGTTTATGGGTGTGAAGTCAAAACTAAAGCTCAATCATCGCAATGGAGATATTCAGTCCAGTGTTGCCAGGTTTTTTGGACCAAAAATAGAAACTAAAAGTAGACAAGAAATTGACTGAGAAAAACCAAAAAAAAAGCTAAAAATTTGTAGCCAAATATTCAAATATTTATAAATACATAACGCACAATTTCAAGTAATGAAGAGACTTTGCTATAAATAATCCCTTTTTCCTGAAAAATAGCATTAAGGGTGCTTTACGGTGCAAGAAATCTGGTTTTCATTGAATTTTCCTAAGCCTAAATAAGCTAAAATCAGCAGAAAAATTTTATTGAAAGGAAAAGTCAGCCAAACGTCGAAAAGAAAAATTAAATCTGGCTAGAAAACAGTTGAAATGGCAACACTTAATTTGTCATGCTAAGACCGAAAAAGGTTCGACAAGTGCGGTCGAATGAACGAAGGTTTTGCTCCCTGTGTACTGGTCCTCGTACGAGTACTTTAAATGGCAAAACGCACCATAAATTTCTACTACCAGACAACGATTGAGTTCAACATCGTTGGATTTGAGGAAAAACATGATTTCAGAAATTAAAAGATTTTCAAAAGTTATTATATATTGTAAATAAAAACAACCCTACTGCACATGCATACTACATTCATATTACAACATACACGTACTATGTATGCACACTTGTGATGCAACAAAAAAAGAAAAAACAAAACGTCAACACCAAATCAGGTAATCCGTGCAAGTACCAGTGTTGGCCCAAATGACTCATTTCATGGAACGTGACTTTTATGCCGTTTGCAATGATAGCTCGACTCATTAGGTGCACTCAGAGAAGCACAAACAGCAGTGGCAGTAGTAGAAGCAGTTACGACAACAACAATAGCTCAACACTTTAGCTACATTTACATACCTATATATTTTTTTTAATTCATTCATTTTTGTATACTTATATTAGCATTAAATTTAAAAATAAGCAAAGCACTCACTCAAACTCACTGAAATGCACTCCAACTTTTGACGCTGGTGCTGGTGGTGGCGGTGGGTGAGCGATGGTTTGTAGCGGCGTCGCATCAGTGTCGCAACTGATGGGCACTTGTGACACGTTTTAGTTGCCACCAACAACAATAAATAATACAAGTAGAAATAATAATTGCGCTAAAAAGTTCCGGCATATGAACATGCAAATGTATTCGCTCCCACTACACCTACATACGTGTACGTGTATGTGTGCTTATATGTTTATTGGCTGTGTGTGTAAGATGCAGGACATGCAAAGTGTTTCCTGTAAAGAGCTGTTTTGTGTATTCATTTTTATAGCTATGAGAATGTGTTAGTATAATTTACAATGAAATATTTATTTTCATATATATGTATGTATGTATGTCTATGTAAGTGGGACCGCATTTGTGCTTTTGTGCGTGTGTAGGTATTTAGCCGATATTCATAAATATATTTGTATATGTGTGTGCGTGTGTTAAAATTGTGAAGTGTGTCAAAAAGGGAAAAGTCTTGTTGATTAAAATGATTACGTATGCAGTTTGTAAAATTTTTGAATATTTTAAGTGCTGACGCGCATGGCATATAAATTATTTTCGAGTGTAGTCGTCTGTTATATGGTTTTTATTGTAGTAGAGTCTTTTGCAAATCAAACTTTTATAGGCAAGTCCTAAAAATGAACATAAAATCAGAAAGAAGAGCTCACTTAAGCTTTTATACATTTCATTACCGTTTGATATTTCATTTTAGGATTAAATATTAACTCATATCTGAAAAATTCGTTTGAGTGGGCCATATGATATAGTCTTCAGATTTCGATGATTTTAGGTTTCAATATATATTTGTAGACGGCTGCGGTAGCCGAGTGGTAAGCATTGCATACTGCCATTCGGGTTCAAATCGTGGTGTCGTATTAACATTCAAAGATTTTAGAAAATTAAATTAAACCAAAAATAAAAAAAAGTCAACCCCTCCGAGTGTGTTTCTGACATGAAATAAAGCTCCTCATAATGAGACCATCAGCCGATCAGAGGCGGCTTAGTATATACTGTCGGTCCTTCCATTTGTTGGAAAAAATATCAAGACGCAAAACCATTAATTGGGGATCGCTTCAGCTGTTACAAAGCTATATACACGTATATATTTGTACATATGTGTGTAGAATACAAAATAAAATGCTATTAGATGGTTTTTTTGTCGAATTTTTGAGCCAAAACCACATATCTTAACAAATCAGATAGGGATATATGATAAAGTCCTTATATTTCGATGATTTCCGCTGGCAATGCTTATATCTATATATGTGTGTGGAATCCCAAAGTATACACTATGAGATCCCATTTTGACAAATTTCTCACTCAACTTGTTATTCTGACGGGATCAGTGTACATTTCTCGTTCTTGTACTTCCATACAGCACACTCACTGCACAAATGATTAACTTCTCTTAGAAAGTTTAAACTTGAAGTCAATGCTTGATGGTTTTATGCTTTGGGCGCATGAAGAACACAGCACTTACACATTTGAATTTACGTTTATGCTCGAAAACATTGTGCCATGTGTTAGTTTATGATTTTGTTCAAAGCGCCAAAAACCTATTTGACTCCTTAATGTCATTTAATTTGGCAAAGAAGAGAATTATTATGTTTTCAGAATTGTATGTAGGACTTTGGCTTTTAAAAAATACGAATTTCTAAAGTTAAATGATAACACGTTTGACTGTACTGTTTTAAAATATTATTTTATTTCAGCGAATATGTGGAAGATGACTGTCCTTGAACTGAGACTTGCGAATAAATATATTTTGTAAATTGGTGTAATATTTCCAGCAAGCCATGCTCTTACGGTTGCCCATCATACCAAAATCGTTTAAGTAAGCAATAAATACCTACTTTGTACCGACTTTATTGTAAATACGCACATAGCAATACGCACGCATATACATACATATACTCACGCTATTATATGCCTTATAATAAGTTTTACGAGCACTATTGTCTGACTTCTAAATTCATAGCAACCTGCAGTGGGTTGCGTACATGTGAAAAGAAACTCGCATGCATTACAATACAAAATAAAATTCAACAAATTAAAATCAATAAATAACAAAATTAAATAAATTACCTAATAAAGCAAAAAATAAAATAAAATAAAAGAAAATAAAACAAAGCAAAAAAAAAATATAAAAAAATTAAATAAAATAAAATAAAACAAAATAAAATAAAATAAAATAAAATAAAATAAAATAAAATAAAATAAAATAAAATAAAATAAAATAAAATAAAATAAAATAAAATAAAATAAAATAAAATAAAATAAAATAAAATAAAATAAAATAAAATAAAATAAAATAAAATAAAATAAAATAAAATAAAATAAAATAAAATAAAATAAAATAAAATAAAATAAAATAAAATAAAATAAAATAAAATAAAATAAAATAAAATAAAATAAAATAAAATAAAATAAAATAAAATAAAATAAAATAAAATAAAATAAAATAAAAAAAATAAAATAAAATAAAATAAAATAAAATAAAATAAAATAAAATAAAATAAAATAAAATAAAATAAAATAAAATAAAATAAAATAAAATAAAATTAAATTAAATTAAATTAAATTAAATTAAATTTAATTAAATTAAATAAAATTAAATAAAATAAAATAAAATAAACTAAAATAAAATAAAATAAAATAAAATAAAATAAAATAAAATAAAATAAAATAAAATAAAATAAACTAAAATAAAATAAAATAAAATAAAATAAAATAAAATAAAATAAAATAAAATAAAATAAAATAAAATAAAATAAAATAAAATAAAATAAAATAAGATAAAATAAAATAAAATAAAATAAAATAAAATAAAATAAAATAAAATAAAATAAAATAAAATAAAATAAAATAAAATAAAATAAAATAAAATAAAATAAAATAAAATAAAATAAAATAAAATAAAACAAAATAAAATAAAATAAAATAAAATAAAATAAAATAAAATAAAATAAAATGAATGAAATAAATTAACTTAAATTAAACAAATGGTTGCGTGCATTAAGGTGCCATAACTATTTGGGAATTACATATTAACTATTAATAAAATCAGTAAAGCGGTAATACCACCGTCATCTCAACAGCGACAACAAAAATAAAAAATATTTAAGCATATTAATATCGTTAACAAATTAAATCAATCGATACATCCTATTATGAGCTGACAGCAGCATTTGCCACTTACATGCAATGACTATGCGCACACGCCAACAAATACATATACCTTATAATATAGATTATACTATTTATGTACTTGAATATAATTGCATTAACATACAATAACAATTTGCAGCAATAAAGAGTATGTATGAAGGAAATGTCGTTTGCATATTGAGGAAGTCGTATCAGGGGCGGTGGAGAGTTGAGTTCGACACATGCAAGCGGTACTACTGTTGGCGCTGGTAGTATGTAGTAGTAGGTCAGTTGTGTTAAACGTAGTTATTGATGCTTGTTGTGTGAAGCTGCGTCTCCTTGTTGCGCTGCGGGTCGCCTGCACTACTGGCGCGTAATTTATGCACTTTGCAAAAATTTATCGCCACGCAATCTTAATGGTTCATTAATTTCATTATTCGCTCATCTGCAAAAATTCGCTGGGATAATGGACAAATTTCCAGCCATTGGTCTATGAAGGCACACATACACGTGTACAAACGCATGCATACGCTAATAGCGTGTGTGTGTGTGTGTGTGTGTGTGTGTGTAAACGAATTTCTTCACAGTTTTATGCAGATTAAAGTCCGGCGAACAACTGCCAGTTCCGTGTTCTTTTCGCTTTTGCGGCTACGCTCTCCTGCTACTACACCACTATCACTACCACTGCGTCTACTGTTGCTTATGCTGATTCCGTTGGTGATGCTGATGCAGCTGCCATGTTCATTGGCGTACCCACAAAGTGGTCAGTGTGGTCGGAAGCGGTTGCGTCGGTATTGCTGTACTCCACGGTGACGCTGCAGTTCGGGGAATGCGCTCAGCATGCTAATGAGTTCCTTTCTCCTTTCGTACATTTTTCGTATATCCTTGTGCATACAAATGTATATTGTGTGTAGCACAGTGTGGCGCGCAGTCGTTTGCATTTTACAAGCATTGTTTTTCATTTTTACAAATTTCATTTTTAACATAGCATTAAGTCAGTTTTCTTGCATGAATGAGTATAAATTTGTTTGTCTGTAGTGTAGGTGTGCGCGTGTGAATTTTTATGTTTTTCTTTAATTGTTTCAATATACATTGTTGTGCATTAAAATTTCATCATGACATTAAATAATAATATTGTTTTTCATTAATGCAGTTATCCAAGGTTGCTCTGCTGGTGGGGCATATGAAACGAGTGATAAAGATATAATTATTAAGTTATCTTTTGCTTTTTTTGTTTTTAATGTTTTTAATATGTCTTAATTCTAGATTTTTATTTTACTCTAGTAAACTCAGCAGACGTTTTTCTGCACAAACTTAATTACGTTCCATTAAAAGAGCCAATTTCTTTACGATAATTTATAGTTTAATTTCGAATTTTTGTTGCAATTGCAAATATACAAATTTTTGCCAAAATATGCCATACAAACTATAATTTGAATTTCAAACAACTTTTCCTGGCGGTTTTAACTTAACTAAATATTCCTTTTTTTTGGTATTTCAGAGACCTCAGATTTCACTATAATACTTATAAGTATTTAACTCTTGACAGATGTCTTCAAAATAGTTTAATACTTCTGTACATAACATTTGTTAAAATTAAATTTGATAGTCTTAACGAAATATCTGTTTTTATTTAAATTAATAGTTGTTTTCGAAAGTGATATTGAACCAGTTATTGGCATTGATTGTATTATCTTCCCCTACTCAATTGAGAATAAATTTCTTTAAAAATACTTCCTAATAGTTGAAATTGTTTGCCGTTATCGTAATACATAATTTTTTAAATTTAAAAATTTTAAACACGGGGCAACTCTCCCCAAATATATTTTCGATCTTCAACCTTTTCGGACTACTTTACTTTGGTCATCATAACGAATAAATATTTAATTAAATGCAAACCTATTACATACCTATTTCAATTTGCCTTTACCTTTTTTAATTTACGAATTCCGGTTACAACCACTAAATTATAGAGGTTGTTCCAAAATTAACGCAATATTTAAATTTGTCATTATTTATGTACATTTCAAGGTGTTGACAGCTGAGAGTTTAGCCTTATAAAAATAGACGGTATACTATAGAACATCATATCTTCATTATTGAATAATAAATAGTAAAAATGGTAAAATCTTGCTGGTTATAGGTCAAAAATTTCATATAAAATATGGTCGGAATAGCTTAGTTTAATTTAGTCAGGAGGCAAGATCCATTTTAGATGCTAAGCACACTGGGCGTTTAAAAATAAGTCGTTTAAATACAAAGTATCGAAGCAGTGTACAGCCAAGAGGGTTTGTTGAATGGGTTATTGAGCAAAAAAAAGGTATCTTGATTTTTCGAGTAAAATCATCCTAAACGATGACACTTTCACATAGATGAGTATGTTAATCGAAGAACAAATGCGTTCACAACATGTCATTATTTCGTATGGATTTTAAGCCAGAGGCATAATTGGATCATACTTTTTTGAAAATGAGGCTGATTAAGCAGTGACTGTTACTGGTGCTCGATATCGGGACATGATAACCTACTTCGTTTTGCCGAAATCGGATGATATTGATGTGGTCAATATGTGGTTTCAACAAAACGGTGCCCGTGAAACACTTTATTTACTGCATAATATATTTCCAGGTCGTGTACTCTCTTGTTTTGGTGTGGTGTGTGATTGATGCCCATATTTTTTCAATTAATTTATATAATTATAAAAAATAGTGAAACAGGAGACTGTTTTTAATTCTCTTCAGGTTGATACCCATACTTTAGGGTTTAAATTACCGTAATTTTTGATTGTACTGCTTTTTAGCTCTGCCTCGTTATGCTTATACCTATATGTATGTATATCCCTCCTCTAAGTTTGTTATAGCTTTTTAGTCTTTGCTTAGTTCTAGATATTAGCCAAATCAGAGAATAAATGCAGTGTTTTGGAGTAGCCCGTCTTTAGCGACACCTAGCGCGGAAAGTTTTTGTTTGAATAATTAATTTTAAGGTCACTTACAAAATCTTATAAATAAAAAATAAGTTTTGTTATAAGTTAGCAAGCGAAAGGCCTATTCAAATCATACAAACAAAAATTAATTAATATAATGCACATATATTTATAATTGGCGCTTTGTAACACTTGGCCTATCAGCCGCGGTACAGGTCACAAAAACAATTAGGTAAAAATAATTTAATTTTAACTAGCTAAAGGACAATTTATTTAATCTATATGGTAAGAAAGAATATTTGGGTGAAAAGAGAAAAAGAGAGAGAGAGAGAGAGAGTTAGAGATCTTGACATTGAGCAAAATCAAGAGCTCCGTCGATCTGGGAGAAGCATCTCCTAGCCTTTCGATTCCAAACGAGTTATAAAATGGGTGACTTTTTATGGTGAGCAATAATAAAGGGTGGTTAAATTTTCAAGGGCCGATGTTGATTTTGAATAAAACACAAACTATTTAGGAAATTATTGAAATTTTATTTTATTATGATATATTGGTGTTACTCAATTATGTATGTAACAAAATATCTGCCAAATGAGCGCCGCGACCTCGGCGGCACACCTCCATACGATGGTCCAAATTTTCGATGACGCTGAGGCATAATGGAGTTTCTATGCCGTTAATGTGCCGAATTATCTCATCCTTTAGCTCTTGAATTGTTGCTGGCTTATCGACGTACACCTTTTCTTTCAAATAACCACAGAGAAAAAAGTCCAACGGTGTCAAATCACATGATCTTGGGGGCCAATTGACATCGCCATTACGTGAGATAACACGGCCATTGAATTTGTTGCGCAAAAGAGCCATTGTTTCGTTAGCTGTGTGGCAAGTGGCACCGTCCTGCTGAAACCACATATCGTCCACATCCATATCTTCCAATTGTGGCCATAAAAAATTCGTTATCATCTCACGATAGCGAACACCATTCACAGTAACTGCCTGACCGGCCTCATTTTGGAAAAAATACGGCCCGATGATGCCGCCAGCCCATAAACCGCACCAAACAGTCACTCTTTGTGGGTGCATTGGTTTTTCGACAATCACTCTTGGATTCTCATTCGCCCAAATGCGGCAATTCTGTTTATTGACGAATCCACTGAGGTGAAAATGTGCCTCATCACTGAAGATGATTTTCTTCGAAAATTTTCATATTAAGTCTGGATAACTTTAACACGTTGTTGGATTGTGTATCTCTCCATGGTTCAAATTGAGTAAGTCTGAAATAGAGAAATGTCAAATTAAATTCGGAAAAAAACTTGGCGTTTAGGTGTGGTTCACATTCAACATCGGCCCTTACAATTTAACCACCCTTTACAAGTTGCAAAATAGAATATAAGGTAAAATATTTTATAAGAAAACGAATGGCTGTAGCACTGGATGAATATCCAGTTCATTATCAAAAAAGTTATTTTCACCAATAAAGTTCATTTCTGGTTTAATGAATATGTGAACTTGAACGTAAAGTTGTCATATTTGGAGTGAAGAGCAACCTCAAGCATTGCAAGAACTACAAATACATGTCGAAAGAGGCACTGCTTGGTGGGGATTATGGGCCCGTGTCATCTTTGGAACATAAGTTTTCGAAGACGGCTAATGTCAGAATTACTTTGAACGGCGAGCTTCACCGTGTGATTCTTATAAACATTTTTTTTTGCTTAAAATGAAAGAGCTGGACTTGGCTGAAATGTGATTACAACAAGACACACATCACACTGCACGGGAAACACTCTCACAATTGGAAAACGAGTTCAATGAGGACATTTGCAGCTGATCAATCGGCTGCTTAGATTGTGTGATTTAATACCTGTGGCCGCAACGAGCGATGCACAGTGACCAATATCGAAGAATTTATTCCCGAGATACCGACCGATAGGTTGAAAGGAGTATGCTGAAATTGGACCATTTTTTATTGATTAAATTGAAAATTTCGTAGATCTTGTCGAATTTTATGTGTTTTTTTTAAATAAAATTTGAAAGCTCCAAAAAATCACTTTTTAAAATATTCCCATATACGAATATTGTAAAATACATATGCGTTTGCAGCTTTAAAATCTTTCTTTTTCCATAAAATTTTGATTGCTTTATATTTATTTGTGCATTTGCTTTAACCGATGTACGTGTATTGTATCAAAAGTGTGTACTTAGTGCAGCCATAACCAAAATCTCATGTTTTTTTCGAAAACAAATCTTTTTATAGCGAATTCGATGGCCTAGATAACATTTACTCGCTATCCAGTGGGACCACTTACTGGTAAACAGACAACAGCACCCATCACAACTAAAAATTGCACATAAACGAATACGCGTATATACATACATATACATATACATACATCTTTTGAGTATCTTCACGTCAACAACTCGTATATTGTTGTCATCTCGTTAGTGTAGAAAAATGGTAAATACGCCGCAAGCTCATCGACCAACTGAAGTAGAGGCGCCCACAAAGGACCAATCTAAATGCATTTGCTGTTGCAACAGCAAAAAACAATTGCGTTTGAATACGTATGGGATGGTGAGAGTGTGCTTGAGGTGCACTTACACTCGTAAATAAACGCTATGCATTTATGAGTGGAATTTTTTGGATATTCGCTGGAGTGGAATTTTTTTAGCGAATGACATTTAGTTTGCGATCTACGATATAAGCATTATAAAATAAAATAAAATAAAATAAAATAAAAAAAAAAATAAAATGAAATAAAATAATATAACATAAAAAAAAGTTAAAATAAAAATAAAATAATATAAAATAAAAAAAAAAACATAAAATGAAATAAAATAAAATAAAATAAAATTAAATAAAATAAATTTATGTTAAATTAAATTTATTTAAATCAAATCAAATTAAATTAAATTAAATTAAACAAAATTAATAATAAAATAAGGTAAAATAAAATAAAAGGAAAGAATAAAATAAAATGAGATAAAGAAAATGAAAATAAAATATACTGAAATTAAATTAAATTAAATGAAAAATACAATTTTTAAACATCTTTTAACCTGAGAATGAATAAAGGGTTCGAAGAAATTTTAACTCGAGCCGATGGTGTATTAAGCAATTGATTATATAGATAATTTTTGTTTTTCAATATAGAGCTGCATTTTTCTCAATTAGAAAAAATTAAACAATCTCCATTGTCCTAATATGCTTTGATGCTGCAGCACACTCGCCTTTTGTATAAGTGAAAGACTCAGTGAAGATACATATGTACATATGCTTTTAGATAAAAATATATACTAAATGCAGTTGATTACAACCAGCGTGCAACCGTTAAGACTGGCTGTTGGCAATGTGTCAGTAGCAAATACATATACTAACGCTGCTGCGCTTTGCAAGCTTATGACGATATCAAAAGCAGGCATCAAGTGCTCTGATTTTTTAAAGTATGCCTCGGAGATGTTTTGACATACACGTATATGTACCAAGGAGTACGAAAGAAGAATGTACATTCACATAGGTATATGCCACAGTTTACTATTTACTATAGCGCTGTCCAGCTGAACACCAGCGCCACATAGCACACTTTTTTATATATAATATTATAAAATAATATTTGAAAAGATTTTACTCAACTTTATAAATACATATTTTTGTGAAAAGAATATAATCTGCGAATGGACGTAAGAATATTGTTCATATAACAATACACACATATATTCATAAACATATATACCCGTATGTGGACATCTGAGCGCCTTTGTTTGTATTAAGTCCATGTCAGCTGCAGCTCGGCTTACATGTATTCACTTGTAACTTATGCCCTGCTTAGCTAAACTCTCTCGGATTAATTCACTTGCCAGCAACAATGGCGGCGTGTACATGTATGGGTATACTTATGTGTGTGTGTGTTGTTTTGTTCACTGTTTTCATATATGACTATTATTAATATTTCTTGAAATTTTTTTTTTTTTTAATTTTTTATGTCTGCTTTTGTTATGCTCATATTACTCGTATTTGCTTGCTTTGTTTTTTTTTAATATTCTTCCTTTATTTAAATAAAAATGTAGCATTAAAATACTTAATACTTATGTATGGGCATTGTATGTAACGACATATTCTAATGCAAATACTGGTGCAAGGATATGTACATATATTTTCTGGAATTCGAAAATACTGCCAGGAGCTATAGTGTTATTGGTTCTACATAGAATCTTTTATAACAAAAACGGTTAATTATTCTTCAATATTTATTTTATCCCCTTCAAAATAGTCACTATTAGAGGCGATACACATATGCCACCTTTTCTTCCAATCTTCATAACACTTCTGGTAGGCCGCTTTAGGTATGGCTTTCAGTTCCTTCTTCGAATTCTCTTTTATGACTTCAATCGACTGAAAGCGGCAATTTGAGTTTAGGGAAAAGAAAAAAGTCACACGGTGCCATGTCGGGTGAATACGGTGCTTGCGGAACAATACTTACGTTGTTTTTGGTCAAATAATCGCGTACAAGATGAGACGTATGAGCAACAATTTTGGAACAAGTCGAGCTGACACACGTCTCATGCCCAAAACATCGTGAAAAATGCTATGAGCGGATCCATTTGATATGTTGAGCTCACTAGCTATCTCACTTTCAGTCACACGACGATTTTCCAACACAATTTTCTTTACCTTTTCGACGTTTTCTTCGTTTATTGACGTTGCTGGACGACGATCATGGGGCAAGTTCTCCAGCGATGTACGGCCGTCCTAAAACGACTTATACCAATTAAAAATACGTGCACGTGATAGACAAGACTCCCCATATGCCTTCTGCAACATTTTCATTGCGTCCGTCGCACTTATTCCATTGGAATAACAAAATTTCAAACAAACTCTTTGCTCAGCGTTAATTTCCATAGTAAAATTCGAAAAACACACTCGGGTTGACTTGTTTATAGTGCCGTAAAAAAAAACTATGTGACAGATCGCGCTCAAATTTGGCATGTAAACATATAACAGTCCTGGCAACCTAAGTAAAGTATGGCCATATGTCTTGTCCTTGTCGAGTTATGGATACAGGTTCGTTTATATTTGAGTAGAAGGTATATTGCAGAGCATAAATGTAAATGACTTAGGTGCGGCAGATTACGGTGAGGTCCTTAACATCCCAACCAACAATTTAACCAACCATTCAAATTCACTGAAACAGCATATCAGTAAAATATAATTTTTAGTTTATAAAAACTAAGCCAAGAAACTGGAGGACATGGTAGAGTACACATATTATATATACTCTCTCTCTTACTCTCTCTCTCTCTCTCTCTCTATTGCGGATGAATGAATTATGGTTTGCTAGTATAACTTTGTTTGATTGAAGCGATTTTCGACCGAGCTCTTTCTCCAATTTTTGATGCGCGTCTTGCCTTTTTATCAACAAATTTTTTGAAAAAGTGCTGCTACCAAAAATTACTCCTTTTCCCCATGAAAATGATATAATCCCTACACATCAATTTGGCTTTCGTGATTGCTCGGGTGTTTTTCTTTTATCCCACAAGCTAACGAAATCACATACCTTGGTATTCACTAAGATACACGACTAACTTGGAAGCAACACATTTCTGCCAAAAAGATGCAGCTGAAGCTTAAATTCTCCAGTTTGTATTGGCTTTTAGCAAGAAATCTGGGCTCAGCTCTGAAGAAAAGTCCATCTCTACAATGCCATTATAACCCCTATTGAAAACATTGATAATAATAACAGGTGCGCCATGGTATATGTGTAATGAATATATCCATAAAAATAAATAAACGCACAATCACAGAAGATATTGAAATCGTTACACAAAAATTATTAACAAAATTGCACAATCACCTTGGCAACAACAACAACAAGACAAACGCGCCTGAAGAGAAAGCGGACTTACTACCCTTGTAAAGCGCAACACTGAGCCAGCAGCCCATTCCTAGCCAATGGGCTTATATATTTGATATATTTAGATTTTAAGATTTGACAACTTATTGTGAGGCTTCTGATATTGAAATAAAAATTAAAAAAAAAAAAAAAATAGAGAGACCTACAGTCTCCGAGCACCGCGGCGGATGGACTTTAATGAGGAGCTTTGATTTTCATGTCACCAATACGCTAGCAGGGCTTAAAATTCTCTACCGAGGGGAGATGGAAATTTTCTATAACACTGGATGTTAGTCGAACCAGTACTCGAACCATGGCATGGCAGTACGTAATGTCAACCATTCAGCTAATGCGTTCTGAGTAATCTGAAAAATAATACATAGACACATGTGGACATACATCAACTACAACAAATATATGCGATTCTCGAAAAATGCATATTGCAACATTTTCATGACTTTTTGCTCCAATAAATGCCTTAGAACGATCATGTGCACTCTACTGCATGCGGTTGTATGGTAAACAAAACAAAGCGGATAGCCCAATTTCTAAAAATGAAAATGTAAATG
Source organism: Ceratitis rosa (assembly GCA_037013455.1). Lineage (NCBI taxonomy): Eukaryota > Metazoa > Arthropoda > Insecta > Diptera > Tephritidae > Ceratitis > Ceratitis rosa. The sequence goes on along the minus strand of JAWMAG010000006.1, from coordinate 27,858,578 downwards.
AAAATAAAAAAAAATAATAAAAACGAGGTTTCCCCATCAAAATTAGTTCACCGTTGGTTTCTTATAATCGGTAAAAAAGTTGCTCTATAGTTGTGTGAAATGTTCTTCTTTACTGGAATGAAAGCAACCCTTGCGCAAGATGTGGTTACCAATCCGTGCGGAGTTTTGGGTAAGGGCTACAAGGGATGATGCTTTAGTGGAGTCATTTCAAATCATTCGACTTAAGGGCCCGCTGAAGTCTAAATGCAGCGTCCGTTCACCAGAGGTGCGTCTCCGAGGATGTGTTCAAAATTTAAACCAACTCACCTAGTGATGTTATGAGCTGGATTTGATAACCCCCACGTATAAATCAACTCTAGTGAAAAAAAAATAACAACGCCCCGGATGATATACTCCATTTTTGATGATAACCACTGGAAACGTATTAAGGACTTTGATTTGGAAAGTCCGATTACTTAATTGGGAGGCTGACACTATCTTGCTGGTTGTTGTGCTTGTAGGACTGAAGGCTGACATCAGCGTCGTCCATGAAGTGCGGTGGACGGTATAAAGACGGAAGAAGGTGGATGTTTCTAACGCAAAGAGCGCAAATTTGGTCTCGCCTTGGAAGTTGGAGGGAGATTGCGTCGCCGAGTCTTAGCAATCACTCCAAGCTGCAGAGCTGTAGAGAGAATGCAAAATCTTCCCTACGAGTGTACAATTGCTGACGTACGCTGATATCAGTGTCATCATTTGCTTTAACCCCGCGACGTGAGTTCTGCATACTCCAGACTGGATAAGGAAGCGAAGCTTATGGATCTGGTAGTGAACGAGGGCAAAACGAAATATCTCCTGTCCCGTCGCATTCGCAACTCGGCTCCTACGTCACCGTTGACAGTAGTTAGGAACCAGTTTTAACACTAACGAGCATGTGAGCCTGGAAACTCAACGCAGTATCACCCTTGCCAACAGATGCTACTTCGGACTGAGTAGGCAATAGAAAAGTAAAGTCCTCTCTTGACGAACAAAGACCAATCTCTACAAGTCGCTCATTGTTTATGTCCTGTTATATGGTGTGGAGACATGGACGGTGACAACATCTGATGAGTCGGCCTTGGGAGTCTTCGGCAGAAAAGTTTTCCGTAAGATTTATGGTGCCACTGACTTGGTTCATCAAATAAAGAAACAGCGGCTCCGCTTGCTAGATCTTATGGTTCAATTGGGTGAGAACACTCCTCCTTTAAACATTTCGAGCAAAAAGCCACCTCTGTTTTTTGATTAAGCCAGTCCCTAGCCCAATTTTCGGTGTTAAAAAATAGTTTACGACCTATCCTCAGGCCTACTGAATATTCTTATAAAGTTTCATCAAAACCGGTCGAGAAATAACCAAAATTAATGTGAAAGTATTTTATCCAGTTAATAGCTCCACTATTATAGTCACACAGCAGCGCACACGTGCTTACAAGTAATTAAATCTGTGCAATTCATTCAATTTGTCCAAATTTAGTTATTTAACTAATTCTCAGTTTTCATTCACTGCAATAAAACTTGGTGCAGATTCATAAATTTCCCACTTTGATGCAGCAAGTTAGGAATGGCTAAGCAAAAGTACTCGTAAAGGCTTAATGCAATTAAGCAATTCCATTTACTATTATATGGAGTGAGTTTATATATACGTACGAATACATGTATTGTAGCATAAGACAAAGTAATGTGAATTATATGCTTGAAGAGAAGAAAGAAGAAGGGGTATCACAAAATGAAAGGATTCCATGTTTAACATCCCCTGTTGCGACACTAAAATCTATGTGTTGAGCTCACTAAAATATTACTCGAAATCTTTGAATTTGATATAAGTTAAAGGTAACAAACGCTACAAATGCCAGCTTTCGCTTGAAAATACAATAGTCTCGTATTGTCTTCTCTGCTCCTTTTACTACTCGGATATAACTGGTTACACGCTTCAGACACTCAATTTGTCATAAGAGTTTACTTCGGCACGTGTTAAATGAAAGCTTCGCTACATATTACACATCCGTAACTGTGTGCTTGTGTACGTGGGTTGCTCTTTAGTTCTTGAAACCAAATATTTTGAATTAAGAATTATGAAATTTAGAATTGTTCAAATGTTAATAAAATATCTAAGAAATTGAATTTCAGTGCGTGACAACTTTCCATGATTTCGTGGGATCTACGTAATAGGATATGAAACTTAGGAGCAAGCTTTCTTTAGATTTCTAATTTTGATGAACAAATTCTTGGAAAAACTTGGTAAACCAATCGTCGAGGACAAATTATTTTTCACCGCGGAATTCTCGCGGCTTCTTATATTGATATAATTAGCGCTTTCATACCGTTGAAGACAAGCTCCTCCTCCAATTTGTGGCACGCGTCTTGATGTTTTTCTAACAAATGGAGGTGCCTAAGGTTTGTTACAAGTCGCCTCCGAACAGCCAATAGAATTTTATGAGGGGCACTGATTTTCGTGTCAGAAATACACTCGGAGAGATTGACATTCCCTATCGAGGCGCGACCACAAATTTCTATAATTTTTGACGTTGGTCGAATCGGGACTCGAACTCTGGCCTTCTCAGTTCTATTGATCTATTTTTTAAAATGTTAAGTCCGGGTCTAACCAACAAGTCTTGATAAGAAGAAGTTTTTATACTTTTCATGTATATAATACTAATCGGCTAATGAGTTTTGGTAATGAAAGTCAAAGAAAACAGAAAAAATAATCATAAAACCCAATCCAACAAATTTTTAGACATGAGAATTAAAATTAAATCCAAAAATTAAATACCATAAATTTGAAATGGTCAAGAAAGGTAAGGTACAAAAAAAAAAATATGCCGGAAGACGGCTCTTCTCTATAATTTTTTAATAACTATTTGACAAAAATTTAATTGGGGACGAAAAAATTTATAGAAATTATTTCAAGCGCAAAAAAATAAATGAGTATCTTAAAGAAATTTTCCAAATATACCTAATTATTTATGCTTATATATCAATACTTGAATTGCATCCCACGTACATCCTCATACATATGCACATTATGACGAAATATTGATTCATAAAATTTTATTGTTCAGTAGCGAAAAATAGAAATTTATGAAGTTGAAATGTGACAAGCGATTAAAGTTCACACATATACTCGTATGTACATAAATTGTAGTGCAAACTCCTTCTTCCTTTAACTCCTTGCTTTGATGTGATACTCGTATATAGGTACTTGCACAAGTTATGTGTTCTAGTATGGAAGAGTAAACATGAAAAGCGAAAAGAATATTTTACATACTTTTTATAAAGTTTTTGATAGTTTACAACACCTTCACGAAATTGCTTATTGTAGGCAAATTCTGTTATTTAATTAAAAACATTTATGTCAAGTCTATGCCCTGGCTTAAGCAAGTAAATAATGCTAAAATCGGGTGGAATAAATTATTAGATGATCTGTTGTTTGTTTTTAAATTCTGGAATCTTATTCCAATCCAAAAGTTGTGTTCTCTTAATTCATTTGAAGATTTATTTTTGATTGTAAAAGATGCTCAATGGTGTGGAATGCCGATTATCGAACATAAATTAATGGAATTCGTCGAGTCCTATCATTACCAGCACTGTTTTGGTTGCCCAGGAGCTAAACATTGCACAAAAACAGTTTGGAATCTCTTGCAAAAGACTGGTCGCCAGTAGCTTCGATAGTTTAGTTGGGAGGTTCTTATGCATCCACTACATAGTCCGAACCCTGTACCAAGTGAATACCATCTGCTCCTGTCTGTAGCGATTGATTTAGCTGGTGAAGAATTAGCTTCAAGAAAAGCTAAAGAAAGTCGATTGTCCCAATTTTTTTTATATACATATGAAAAGCTATCTCATTTAATACTTTACATTTAACTCACAAAATGCAGTATTGCATTCAATTTGAGAATCTACAATATCTAACACGATAATTATGTCCATATTTATAAGCAGAAATAATGGTTTAAGTTATGCTAACATTTTATATATATTTAAATCAGAATTATTATCATCCAATAATAAATGAGCATTTTAATAATACAATTATCATTTCATACTTAAGTACATAAGTTAAATGGCAATCGAACGCCGCATGTAAGCGATCAGCTCAAATAACCAATTATGCGTTTTTGATGATTTCAATGCAATTGTGAATGTTAATGGCTTTACCACAATGAGAAATCCCTGCAGGAAAAAATACTAGTTGTTCACTAGAATCCAACTGGTTTAGATTTTTACACCAACAGGTTCTTCTTCCATCTATTTTCTATGTAAACAATCGGTATTTTTAACACGACGATGTCCTACGAATTGTCAATTGTCAGTCTATGTATCAGCTTCATACTAGTTTAATACTAGTTCACACATACCAGTTAAAATACTGGTTGTTCAATACCAGTTGATAACTAGTTCATCTCAGATATTCCAAATGGTTGAACCGATTTTAATGAAATTTTTTGTGTGTGTTCAAGTAGATTTGAGAATGGTGTTGAATGACTCCTTTAACGGGAAGTAGACTAAAGAGCAACTTATTTGAAAAAATGCTCTTCTGCTTCACTTTACTTAAAATTTGGTAAAGTGGATCTGATATCGATCAATGTATTTGAAGCTTAGTTAGGACTGTTCATCTTTTTTTTTTTAAATTGAGGAAGGTGTAAAAAATCACAATAATATGTGTTTGTTGTTGTGCAGTGGAAAGTCTAATAATGTGTGGACGAAGCTTCTAGTCATTTATGAGTCCTGCTTTTTTTTGCAAAATGACAAGCTGGTATCAATTTGACGGCAAAATATTAGTTCATATACTAGAATCTTTATAAACTAGTCAAGATTTTACCGAAAAATACTAGCATAATTTTAGTCTATGGCAAACTAGTATGATTTTGTCTTTAAAATACTAGAACTTAACTAGAGTTTTTGCAAACTATTCTATCTTTTAACCGCTGTTACTTACCCACTCACAAACAAACAAAAATATTTTGCTTGTCATTAATAGTAGTAACAACTAAATGCATAAATAAATAAATATATATATGTATGTACATATATTACTTTTAAATTCGCGCATACGTATTTATGTATGTGTTTGTGATTATTATTATTATGGCATTGAGAGTAAATGTGACATTAATATGCTATTTATTGTTCACAGTCAATTGCTCAGTTGTGGGCTATTTTGCAAAATTTTATGGCACTCCAGTAGAAAGCTATCAATTGTTAGATAACATAAATAATGAATATTTCTGTTCATTTTATGTGTAAATTTATAAGTATACACATGCATACCTATATACATATGTACGAGTATATGTGAAAATGTAGACAGCGCGCCGTTTGGCATGCATTATTTCAAATTCAAAAATTATTTGGTGGAGATAGAAATTTTAAGCACGCATTGCACAAAGCTTATATATTATATTCCGAATTCAGAATATACGTATACTCGTATATGTCGCTCTATAAAACAAAAAAATTCCAACTCAAAATTTTTCAAAATAGTTTTTATCCCATAAACCAGTTTAGAGAACACATATTCAAAAGTCCTATAAATTACAGCGAAAATAATTTAAAAGTACTTTTTTTGTGTTTAGCAAAACATTTTTGATTCAATTTTTTTCTTTCGTTTTCAAGACGAACAAAATCGTTTCCAAAGTATACGTAGCACACTGAAATTAACAAACGATTCAAGAATAAGAAATCACCATTCGAAAACCTTACTATTGAAAAATAAAACAAATATCGTACTTCTAAATTATCCAACATTACTGAAAATAAATTTAAAATATTTAACGTTTTTACCATAACAACGAATAATATACTCTACTTAAGCTTATTGCGAAGAAATCATTCTCATTACAGCCAGTGCACATAATAAATAATCCTAACGTGGTTAGAGGTATTTAGAATTAAAAAATACATACTTTCCTCTATTGTTAATTGTTTTTTATTGAAAATAATTTAAAGAGTTCATCACTTAAAGTATTGTCTGTTAAAGGAATTAATTTTTCCCATCTCTCTGATAATTTTCGAATTTCATCAAAACACCTGAACCAGTGGCACTCAAAACCATTTGTATCCATCGAGAAAGCCAGTAGCCGGAAGGAGCAAGGTTTGGAAAATACTGCGGGTGGTATAGGATCAGTTTTTCCAGGTAGTTTTTGATCGTTATAACCATCACCTTATTATGCCTTTCAGTCGCTTTTGGCTGTTTTTCAGAAAAAACATTTCAAATCATTAGTGGCGCCTAATTGACACTAATCTTGATCTAGTAAATCCTCCGATTCGCTCTCCACTCTCTGCATGACCTAATGGTCAGCGCAGATTAATCATAAGCTTCGGCAAGTATTCAATGGGCCTCAGAAACACTTTTCTTCCAATTAAATAGAAAATCAAATGCTATTCTTTTTAAAAAGGCTAAAAATACATATAATTAGTATACTCGTATATGTACTTCCAATACAATCAATTTATTTTGAATTCATTTTTCAAAACAGAAGCGAAGTTCAAAAGAAGTGTAGACTAAAGTGTGTGAATATATTTGAAATTACGATATTAATGGCATAAGCTGATTGAAGGACAGGGTGGGTGTTTGGTCTATTGCAAGGTTATGGTTCTTCTTCTTATTTAAAAAGGATATAAACCTTTTAAAAGTTATTAATTAACTAGAAAAGTTCAATTCTATTTGATTCAGACACATTTTTTGACGCTTACGTCATCATACTAGTGAACAACAGCTCGAATTGGAACTACCAAGCACAGAAATGCCTTCTTCGATTGGTCTTTACAACAGAGTTGAGGTCTTCGTCGTCCTCTGCTTCCATCGGCGGGTATTGCAACGAAAACATTTAAATCGGGAATGTTTCTGCATTGGATTTCAAGGCCGTCACTGCTGTTAGTGTTAATGCTAGTTCCAAGATAGACGAAGTCACCTTCTCTATTCAGTTCGGCAGCTCATATTATTTTCTCCAGCAACGTCATGAGTACGCTCCATGCGTCATCGAAGTGTGAATTATGGTGAGACTTTCATTCACCGGGCTGAATGTCTGTACTCGGCGGCGGAGTCTCTCTACCTCTACGAGTCAGACAACATCCCTGTGCTGCTTTATATGGCCGCCATAGTAAATTTTACAAGGTCCTAATGGTCTCCGTTCTTTTCCTGTCCATCGATTTTTTTGGATGGCGCTTGCTTTAATACCGACGCCCATTCGCCTTCTTCTCTTTTAGTCGTGACTCAAGACTCCTCACGTGTTGGTTACCGCACCTTGCACAAGGATTTCCCACGTTTCCAGGGTGCGCGACGTGAGTGCAAGAGTAGGAATTGAGTATAGCGACTGTAACTTTATACCCGGAAGCTTGGCTAAATCTCATTATATTATCTTGCATATTTGGACTGTTCAAAAATTTCAAAACTTCATTGGTTTGTAATTCTCATTTTAAAGTGGTTCTTTACTCACTTACTTTATACGCCTAGACACTGCTTACGCGATTTTAGCCAAACCATAACATTGCGATGCCAATTCATTCCTTTTTTTTTGGCTTCAGTTGGAAATACTAAGTACAATCAGATCCTTCTCAAACTGGTCTTTCCAACGAAGTGCAGATCTTCCTCTTCCTCTGTTTCCACCAGCGGGTACTGCCTCGAAAACTTTCAAAGCTGGAGTATTCGTAACCATCCGGACCACATGACCTAGCCAGCGTAGCCGCTGTTTCTTGATTCGTTGAACTGAATAAATGTTGCCGAATACCTCGTACAGCTTATTCCTTCCTTCAACTGCAGTATTTGCCGTCCCCAACTCGTAAAGGACCATAAATCTTACGCAAAACCTTTCGCTCGAAAACTCTTATTGCCTCCGCACCAGGACAAGAACGATAAGCAACTTTGGTTTGGTTTTCGTTCGTCGAGAGAGGATTTTACTTCTCAATTCCTTGCTCAGTCCAAAGTAGCACTTATTGGGAAGAGTGATTCTCAGTTGGATATCCAGGCTAACATTGTTGTTGGTTTTAATACTGGTTCCAAGATAGACGAAATCATCTACGACTTCAAACTTATGACAGTGACGTGGGAGCCGAGTCACGAATGCGATGACTGTTTGTGTGATGACAGGGGATATTTCGTCTTGTCCTCATTCACTACCAGACCCATTCGTTTCGCTTCTTTATCAAGTCTGGAGAAAGCAGCAGAACTCACGGCGCGGTTGTTGAGGTCAATAATGTCGATATCATCGGCGTACGCCAGCAGCTTTATACTCTTATAGAAGATTGTACCTTCTCTATTCAGCTCTTCAGCTCGTGTTATTTTCTCCAGCATGAAACGATAGGGAATCACCCTATCTGGTACCTCGTTTGGTATCGAACGACTCGGCGGGGTCCTTTCTGATCTTGACGGAGCTTTTAGTGTTGCTTAAAGTCAGTTTACACAGCCGTAAAAGTTTTGCAGGGATACCAGAATTCAGCTGTCGAAGGCTGCTTAAAATCGAAGAAGAGGTGTGTGTCGATCATTTTATTTTTCATCTTTATTTTTCGCTAAAAAAGGGTAGTTGTATACCGATTTCCATTAATTTTTAGTTTTAGTTGGAAACTGTCTAAGATTATTAGCACTCTTATAAATAAGTATAACAACCTGTGACCTTCTGCGAATCATACTTAAGAGCCTAGTAATTATGTTTCTTAAATATGCATACTAAAAAATATATTTTTAGCAAACAAGTTCAAAGTTACTAAATAAAATTATAAAATACAGTTCTTGTAAACAAATATGTTTATATGTATACATATACATGTAGGTATACATACCCATTACAAATGGTTTCAGGCGCGTTAAGCAAACAAAAATTAGATGGGGAAAGAGTATAGCACTCTTTCTTTCTATATACAATATGTACGTATAGTATGTATATATCAAGGCGGGTGCATTACAAACTCATGCATACATATGTATGTAATTTATTATTTACAGCGTGAAATATCTGTAATGCGGCCAGAGCCACAAAAGTAATGCAGTAAGCACTTAAATTCAAGTAATTCCAACTGTTATACGTTTTTGTTATTGTTTATACGCTTAACCTCATGGCGTTCAAAGTTGCTAGCATAAAAATACATACATATACCATATACGTGTATGTGCATAGAGGAAGTGTTAGACGGAGAAGATCTAAGCAAGCTACAATAAGACACTCACTCGCACTTGCTGCTGCGCTTAAGTACACTTTTAAAGCTCGACAACCGCAATCAAGTTATTGTAAGGACTTAAGGATATAAGAAACGGCGTTTAATGCACGTGGCGGAATTATGATTGCGCATGTGAGAAGGTACATTGTGTAGAAAGCTTTGAAAGTGTGTAAAGATTAAAAGAACTAGGATTGTGTTAAATATTTTACGTTACGTACATTGGTCAAAATTATCTTAAGGAGTTGACAGTGCTTAAAGGAAATCAACAGCGCTCTCATTCTTCGAAAATTGTAGAATCAATTAATTTTTAAAGCTAAATATATATATAATCCCACTCGCATTTAATTATTTGATCATTACTTCTCATATAGACTCTGAGGAGTTCTGAAAGTTCGTTAAATTTTTATGAGAAACTTCTATTTCTTACCAGAAATACACTCTCCATTAATGACGTTCTCTGCGTTGGTCGGAAAAATTAAAAAATAATTCAGATTTTGTTCTGGACTCCAACTGCCATTGCAAGGACTTTGAATCAAACCTACAGCAGAGGAATTATATAATAATCTGCAGACTTGTATTTCAACTCATTAAATATATATATACCAGCAAAGATAAACTCATTGCGAAGAGAGGATGGGCAAATTTGATGGCAACCATACAAACGACTTCATCTTCAGGTTGAACTCCTGGGATTTCCGGTCACTTAATTGGAATTTAAGTAGACTGAGCGATGAGGTGGACTGAGTGGCTGGGTAGAGAATGCAGGATCTATTAAGAATCACTATTTTGGTAAGAACGAGACTCTGTTTATAAACACCAGAAATTCCCCGATAGATAAGCATCTATCTATGAGAGTAAAACGACGGTATGATCAATGATTCCTCTACTCTCAGGCTGTACACAGCACTACTTATTTCGCAAAGTGTTTAGATCAAAGCCAAACTCTTCATAAGCGACTCTAAGTGACGGCAATATTTTTAAATATATATATATATATATATATATATATATATATATATATATATATATATAATTGGCGCTTTGTAATCGGTGAAGCGATTTTCGGCCGAGCTCCTCCTCCAATTTGTGGTTTTGCGTCTTGATGTTTTTCCACCAAATGAAGGGACCTACAGTTTATACTAAGGCGCCTCCGAACGGCTGATGGTTTTGTCTACGAAGAGCCTTTTATTTCATGTCCGAAATACACTCGGAGGGGTGGACATTCAATGCAGAGGGGCGACCGCAATTAGAAAATTTAATTTATTTTTTTATTTAAATTAATTTTCCATAACTTTTGGATGTTGGTGGCACCGGGATTTGAACCCGAGCCTTCTGAATGTCAGTACGCAATGCTAATCACTCGGCTGCCGCTGGATTTATGTTGAGATAATTCAATTATATTCGAGTAAATTTTACAGCCCTAAAATCATTTAAACTTGACTAATAGTAACTTCACCGAACTCAATTCAGATCAATTTCAGCTCAATTTAATTAAGTTTAACTTGAATTAAACTAAACTATCTCAACTAAACTGAATTCAACTAAATTTGGTTCAACTTAATTCAACTAAATTTACGTTAACTCAAAATAACTCAACTCAACTCAACTAAGCTTAACAACTCAATGAACTTAACTAAATTTAATTTAAATCAATTAAACTGAATTTTAGACAATATTGATTAACTCAGTAAATCTTAATTTAGTTCAACTCAACTCAACGAATTTAATTCAACTCAGTTTTACAGATTTGAACTGAGCTGTACTCAACTCAACTCAAATCACCCAAACTCATTTCAACATATCTAAACTCAACTCATCTCAACTCAACCCAACAACATTTTATCATCGTTACTTTCCGCAAATCCATCTACCTGATCCACTGTATACACAGTGGTATTGCACAATAAAAGCAAGAAATACCATAGGATAACTCGTTAAAAAGTAGTAAAAATTAAAAGTATCCCTCTGTTCTCTTAAAGCTGTGATAATGGTCGACAACAACATCTTAGATGAGAGTTGAGTAGCAACAATATCAAAGCAACAACAATAACATTTTAAGTCATAAGTCAAAAGTCGTAACATTGCTGTCATGGCGGCCGTAAATGACAAATGACAAAAGCGGCGACTACCCACAAGACAAGACAAGACAAGACAAGACAACAAGGCATGGCAAGGCTAAAGAAATGATACAATCAACTGTTTACACAGTTATACATATACCATACATATGTATATACATAAAGGTTATATGTCAGCGGATTGCAAGAAATCTTAAAATATATTTGTATGTATGTATATTTATGACTTAATGGTGAGCTGTAAGGCGTACTTTTCGGTGTGCCGAATTGCCCACGAGCGATGTTACTAAACGTCAACCATTTGTTTTATAAGATTTTATTGTTGCTTTTTACACATCAAGCTCAAATACATACACATACTCGTACACACACATGCGCTGTTGCAGGAATATGATAATATTTGTGACAGTGACAGTGACAGCGACAGCGACAGCGGTTATGGATTCTGTAACATTTTTGTGGGTTTGTGTGACTGTATGATGTTTTTCGCGGTCATTTGCCTTAACTAAACAATACTTAGTGTTGTTGTTGCGCTTGTTGTTGTAGGTACAACGCGATTATGTTGCTGTCAACACGCTGCTGACTGTTTCATATTTACTTATGACTGACAGCAGCAAGTAGCGGCAAGTGATGAGTGAGTAGCATGTATTTTACACAAAAACACACACACACACACACACACACACACACACACATACACACACACATACACACACACATAAAAACTACTACACTTGGCTACATTCCGCGGCGGCTAATTTACGCGCTGTCACAATGCTAATGACACCGTCGGCCATCATGTTTTCTTCCTTGCCCAAGCTTGCAAAAGCTGCAGCGCTTCTCTCACACTACTATTACTTGGTACTGGTTGATGATGCTTCCGGCATTGTTGTTAATGCAGCCCGCACAATCACTCTCTTTCTTGAGTTCTCTTTCCTTTTCTTATTGTTACTGTTGTTCTCTGCCTCGTCGCCGCCGGAAATTTGAGTGCAACTTGCTATAGTCGGTGCATTTACAAATTTAATTAATGGAAGGCCGCATGTTAGTATTTTAACCTCGACGCCCGCCATCTTTTCCTTTACATTGACTTCCTTATTTATTTACTTTTTTCTTCAAATCAACCCAACTCAGTCTTAGCTTATCCTCGCTAGTTGGAAAATATTCCAGCTTGGTTTTAGTAAATAATTTGTTCAGCAACTTGCTTCCGGTAGCGAGTTTTTGTGCTTTGGAGATAAAAAAAACTCCTGTAAGAAAAGAAAAAAGTCCTTCAATAATATTCTAGCCTCCCTCCATCTGCTATTTTCAACGGAGTCGAGGTCCTCCTATTCCTCTACTTCTACCGGCCGATACTGCATTGAATACTTTTACAGATTTATATGCCCTCGTAGCTCTCATACAGTTCATCATTCTATAGTCTACAATATTTTATCATCCCAAACATTGAGGCCCATTAACCGTGCGCAAAGCTTTTCTCTTGATACCTCCTAATGTTGGCTTATCAGTCGTCGACATCGTCCGCCTTCGGCGCCTTAGCGTCGAACGGAAATAATGATCGAGTTGTAGAGAGGACTTCAATTTTCAATCATCTACACTTACTCCAAGAAAAGTAGCATTTTCTGGCAGGTGCATTGAAGGAGGAGCTAAGATATTAGTGCTCTGACTGTTTGTTTGTTGGAAGGATATATTTCATTTCGTTCTCTTTCACTGTCAGACCCATTTCATTCGCTTTTTTGCACTAATTGGCGGGTTTGCTCTGTCAATTCATCACTGATACATTTGAAAAACACTGCCGGTAACCCATCAACTCTGACTCTTTGTGATTCTTCATGCGATCATAGTCAGGAAGCGGAACGTTTTTTTCCATTATCATGGATTGGAAATTCGGGAACATCCACCCATTCAGCATGCTGGTGTTCTCCCATCAACTCAGTATGCTTTGGACATCTCTTTAATTCCTAAATGAGTATGCTCCGTTCCTGCAACCTTCTGTAAATTTTCACATCTTTTCATAGAATTTGCGAGCATCAACCCTGTCGGCCAGCTCCTCAAGCTCCTCATAATCACACAATTTGGCATATTTCCTTTTTTGTGCGCAAACGCATTTTGCTTCCCCCCCGTATTGCTGTCGATCACAACATTTCGAGTAAGGCAGTCTGTTTGTTCTCCACCACAGTTCGACATTTCTCATCGTACTAGCTCTTTTTCTGACATTTTCGAAAGCTAATTTTCGAAAGTTTTCTCGGACGACAGGATTGGCAGTCGAGTGGAAAATCTACTGGCTTTCTGTTGTGATTGCAACTTTTTGACTTACAACCGTCTTTGAGTCTGTTGGCTGCCGTTCTTAAATACAGGCGGGTGCGAATCGAATTTGGTTCATAATGTTCGGTTCGGTGACAAGCATAAAGCTTCTATAACTATCATTGTGCCGGAATTTGTTGCTACAAACAACCCCATTTAGTGCTCGATGAAGTCAATCAGCCGTTTGGGATAGTTTTATCATTAAGACTGAATTTTTCCAATGTTGCGTCAAATATATCTTCTTTGCCTAGCCTGACGCTACAATCTGTAACTAACATTTGCATTGGGTTAACGTATCCGTTCTCCTTCAGTGCTAAATTGAAGAGCTTCCCTTTGATGTAGATTTTGGCACTTTTTTCTCGGATTTACTGGTTTCTGTCCTTGTCCCGTTCAACGTACAATGACAACTTCAGCCTTAATGACATTAATCAGCCATGTTGCGCCGACTTCACAGTTAAGGGACTGGGCATTCTATCTATTGATCGATAAAACCTCTGCAGGCATCGTCGTAGAATGAGGGTCTTCCATTCTATGCTTATTGATCAGTTTTGTATTTTAATTTTGAAATATACCCATATTCGTATTTTTTTGAGTGAGTTTTTAAAAAATAAATCATTAATCCTATAAGCCGAAGTAAATACTCCATATTTCAGCTCTTGTCTTTTTGGAAGTTAATAAATACCTGCATAATTTCACTACAAAATGTGAAAAATTCCATATCGTGTTGAGGCATGGCGAACTGGTCCTTCTGTAGTACATATACTAGCTTTTTTTCGTTGAATACTACTTTACATAACGAATTGGTTTGTATATTCGTAGATATGTGTAAGTAACTGACAATGGACTAATCACATTTGACAGGTAAGTTAATTAAAATTACCAAAGTGCAACAACAAGTACAGCATATACCATATTACAACAACTACAACTATTGTGCATACTCAAATATTCAAAAGGTGAATATCCAAAACTGTGCACGTTTACAGAGAACAAATGACTTGCTAACTAACTTATAGACACATCCATTATATAAATATATCCATTGTAATTTGAATTAAATTTTCGAAATTAGCTACCATAGACAGCATACCATTGTTTTTGTTCAAGTTCATATTATTGCTGCTAAAACTGAATAATAGTACATAATATGTGTTGTTATTGTTAATGTAGCTTCATTGTGGTGATATTTACCAACAACAAGCATAGCCGAAGTGGGGTATGTGTACGTGTCAAAGGCTTAATACCACCAACAACAACAAACTGTCTTTAATTTCATTACCCCAAAAGAAAATTACAATTAAAGTAATTATCAATTACCTATTATTTTATAAATAACCAGAAATCACTAGGTGCTACATCCGGGAAATATGGTGCTGGACGTTTTTTTCGACCCAAGAGATGGCAATAAAAGTGCTCGTTATTTCAGCAGTGTGGGATGGCGCGTTGTCATTATGTAAAAAGTAGCGCCGCAAATCCTATTTCTTTCTATTTTCCAACAAATGTTTGAAAACTTTTGGTAAGCATTCTTCGGTGTACCGTTTTGCAGTTGTCGTCTGACCTTTTTCCAGCAGAATAGCGGCTATGATTTTAGATTGGATGAAGTAAGCTGACATCATCACTTTTGCTGCTGATTTTTGTTGCTTAGATTTTTCGGGTGGGTTTGCTCCTGTTAGACTCCACACCATGCACTGCTGGATCGTACTTACAGAACCAAGATTCGTCGCCAGTAGCGACTTTACTAAAGTTGCTAGACTGACCATTTGCGAATTTAATTAGGAAAATTGAGAAAAATGAACTCGAGTCTCGTTTTGGTCCTTATTTAAAATTCGTGATAATCATCGAGGAGATTTCTTCGTATACCCCAGATGATTACATAATATTCCAATGCCCAATTCATTAGCAATCACTTCGTGGGCTAATGATGGGTCTTTGTCAATTTTGGTCTTCACGAGAGCTACAGTGACGTCATTATTGGAGAAGTTTGGTCGATCTTTTCGGGGCTCGTTCTCTACGGAAAAATGTTCAGTCAGAAGTCCTCGGAACTACTTAGAAATAGTATTTAAAGACAGTGCAATTGTTCCATGTGTAATTTGGCATTCACCGAATATTTGTATTGGCTGTAAATTACACCGAAACCTGATGCTTTGATGTTTTTCCATCAGTTTGTACTAAGCCGCCTCCAAACGGCTGTTGGTTTTTTATGAGGGGCCTTTATTTCATGTCAGGAATACACGCGGAGAGGTTGTCATTCCGTACCGAGGCGCGACCGCTATTAGAAAATTTAACTTATTTAATTTTTTATTTAAATTCATTTTCTATAGTTTTTGGATGTTGATCGTACTATGATTTTAACCTTGGCCTTCGGAATAGCAAATCGCAATGCCAACTACTCGGCTAGATCATATACCATCATAGAAATTGTTTTTTTTATTTTTTTTGTAATTCATCGGTCCGCGGAGGGAGGTTCGTAATACGCTAGTATATCTCTGATATTAAATATTGTATAAAGTTAGTCCCAAAAATCCATCAAGCATTTGGGAGCGGTTTAAAACTGGTATATGATGGAACCAAACAGATTTTTGTAACAATATGAATATATTTGCAAGATACTGAAAATTAAATTAATATAGCGATATTTGTCTTCCTGTAGTGTAGACTGACACGGCGTATGAGCAACATATTCTCAAAGTAGGTATGGACAACTTTCTTTCTTTGTACATATCGTACCCCGTTGCTGATGGCGATTAATCTCCGGTTCATTAGTTAGAAAGCTGGTGGTATATGTCCGCGTAAGATCAACATCTAAACTTATAGAAAATAAATTTTTCTAATATCGACCGCCATCGACTCGGCCCTGCGGTTATATTGTATTACAAAAAAAAAAAAAAAAAAAAAAAAAAAAAAAAAATAAAAATTCATGATAAAAAATATACATCAAATTAAATTTTTTAAATAGAAACATTTAGCAAAATTTCCGGTGTATATGTAATAATTGCTACTAATCAGCAGATTTGCCAAGGATTTTCGATTTCATAAAATTCTACTAAAACTTTAAAAGATGGTCTTTATTTCAGTAATCGTTTGAGAGAGTCGACAACATTCAATTTAAACAATTTTTTTATTTTTGTTAGATGTTGTCTTACTTTCAAATAATGAATTTGAAGCGAACAGTAAATTGTGTACCTCTTCAGAGAAAATAAAAACCATTCCTTTGTAAGCAAATAACAAGCTTTTGTTCAACTTCCTCTACTCGCATTCAAATTGCACACAACAACTACACGTACTTACGAATAAGTGTAATAAATAATAGAAAATTATGCGCCAAAGATATGAGTTGTTGCTACAGTTCAGTTTATCAGTCTGCTGCATATTTTTACATAAAGCAATACAAATTATAAGACATTTTTCGGTTAAAGATATTTTGGTCTTTAGAATTTAATACAGCTTTGTTGTTCTTTTCGTTGTCTGTCGCCAGTTGGAAACAGCAAGTAAAGCTAGGTCGCTCTCCACCTGATCCTTTAAACGGAGTGGAGGTCTTCCCCTTCCTCTACTTTCATCAGCGAGTGCTGCACCGAACATTTTCAATGCTGGAGTGCTTTCATCCATTCGGACGGCATGACCTAGCCAGCGTAGCTGCTGCAAGGCTGACAGTATTGGTTCTAATACTGGTCCCTAGATAGACGAAATTATCTACGACCTCGAAGTTATGACTATCAGCAGTGATGTGGGAGCCGAGGCGCGAATGTGATGACGGTTTGCTTGATGACAGCAGATATTTCGTCTTACCTTCATCCACTACCAGACCCATTCGCTTCGCTTCTTTACCTAGTCTGCAGAAAGCAGAACTCACGGCGCGGTTGTTGAGGCTAATAATGTCAATATCATCGGCGTACGCCATCTGCTGTTCACTCTCATAGAAGATTGTATATTCTTTATTTAGCTCTGCAGTTCGTATTATTTTTTCCAGCAATAATTTAAAATGCCACACGGTAAAGAATCTCCTTGCCTGAAAGCTCGTTTGGTATCGAACGGCTCGGAGAGCTTTTAGTGGCGCTTAAGGTCAGTTTACACAGCCGTGTACTTTTTGCGGGGATAACAAATTCATAGACATAGGGGCGTAGAGGCAGCTCCCTTTCGTTCTATAGAAGGCTGTTTTGAAATCGACAAATAGGTGGTGTGTGTCGATTCTCTTTTCGCGGGTCTTTTCCAAGATTTGACGCATGGTGAATATCTGGTCAGTGAGCGCCTTTTATGTGGATTGGACAGAGCACATTTAGGTTCCAATCGTCGAGCATGCTTTCATCGACCATATTTTGCAAAGAAGCTGATGCATACAACTGATCAGTATCTGACCGTATTTGAATAGCTGGGCCGGTAATCCATCGATCTCCGCCGCTTTGTTATTTTTTAAGCGGGTGACTGCTATGCGAATCTCGTCATATAAGGGTGACGAAACAACTTTTCCAACGTCCTCAATCATTCCCCTGGATCCTACAAGAGTTTGCTCCGGTCTTGAAACCTTCCCTAAGTCGCTTTATCTTTTCGTAGAATTTTCGAGCATTACCCTTGTCGACAGCTTCTCTTAACTTTATTCAGTGATTGCTATAAATGTCTATATATCAGGTTTAGTAAAAAGGAATCCATTATTTTTTCAATATATTATCTGTATCTCGCGTTGTATTAGTCCGATCGGGTTCGCTAGATAGCGCTAGAAATATGACATTTCGAACTAAAAAAGTTTTTCTGAGAGTTTGGTGATTGGTAGATTCAGTTTTGTTTGAGTGTGCGTCAAAGATGGACACTAGCAAAGGGAAAATACGCTATACATATTTTACAATTTTTCTTCGATGAGGGCGAAAACGCTAGCCAGGCGGCTAAAAATGTGAGTAGCGTTTATAGTTGTAATACTGTTAGAGTCAATCATGCACAATTTTGGTAAATTTGATGTAAAAGATGCTTCACGGAGCGGAAGGCCAAATGTCGAAAATGCTAATAAAATCATTGACATTGTCGGGTTCAACTAGCATGTAGGCACTGTTTTGATTACCTAAGCTAAAGATTGCACAAAAAATCGTTTAGAACCATTTGAATAACGCTGGATACGAAAAGAAGAAATTAAACTATTAAATTTCATAGAAAAATAATGGATTTCTTTTTACTACAGTGATTTGCAGCCGATGTTTTTCCAACAAATGCAGTGACTCTTCGTTTATTCTACAGCCCGCTGTGGACTACTGATTGATTTAGTGAGGAGCTTCTAGCTTACGTGTATGTCTGGAATATGAAAGGAGTAGTTGACATGCCCTACCGAGAGGCGAACGCAATTAGAATTTCATATTTAATTTTGCACTATTAACCAATCTTGTGCAATATTTCCCTAATATTTTAATTTTTCTTGCTATATAAATATATATCTATATATATATATATATAAGTTACTATGTGCATATGTTTTTTTAAAACATTTTATTATATTTTGCACTAAACTTTACATATTTCTTTCCTTTTACATTATATATGTATAGGTATATCTAAAAATATTGCCAGTATGAACTAGCACACACATTCGTATATACCCACATTCATATATTCATATACAATTGGGCAATATTATCAGTGAGCAATAAATCTTTAAAATTGGCATAATTTATAATACAGTACGTTACCACAAGGTACATATCATTTTAATGTCTGCATACTTAGAAGTTACTTTATTACTCAGCGGACACGACACGACACTGAACTAAGCATTTATATTATAAATATGTATTTTGTGTGTATGTATGAATTATGTATTGTAGCGCGTTTAAACTTTTCACGTATAATAATATATATATATATATATATATATATATATATATATGTATGTTTACTTACTCGTATAGAATAGAATATTTAGAAACGTTATTATATTTATATAATTGTATATGTGTATATATGTATGCATGTATGTATATATTTCCATACAAAACGAACATGCTGCACTACACAAGCTTGGCACAAAAGATACAATACAAACGCATATACGTGTACATATGTAGTAGTACAAGCAATACAGCACACATTTCTATTCTAGCTCTACTAGTCGCTACTTCGCAACGCTACGTTTCCGTACGCCTTCCGTCGACCGCAACATTGTTAGTTGCCGCTTTGTATACCGCGTTGTACAGAGGAGCCGCACACGCCAAATGACATTAAAGCGATTCGCATAGATACCGAATACATATACCTACATACTCTGTATTTGTAGATGTAATTTAAATTCAAAGGCTCACACACAGGCACACAAATACATACAAACATAAAAGAGAATCCGCCTGCTTGTTGTTGAACCAATATCTATGGCCTTATTGTTGGTGTTTTTGGTTGTATTTGTTTGCTTCATGGTTTATTGTTGTCATTGTAGATTCACAAGCAATACAATAGCTTCTAAGCAACTCATAGTTTAAGACAGAACAGTGCACTATTGTGTTTTGTGTTGGTCACTAGTGCAACTATTGGGCCAATATGTGATGGCTTAAGAATGGTTAGTGGGAGTATTAGTGAGTACAGAACAAAGCGTCTTAAATTGTCTACTACTCAAGCTTGTATATATTGGGTTGTCCCAAAAGAAACCGGCGATTTTTCATACAGAAGGTGTTGACAATTTTTTTTAAACAATTTGTGACTATTTAATTGTATTTTTTCTTTAGACAGTCATAAGCTGTCACTTTTAATTTGCTTTAGAAAAAAGTACGCCTCATTTTTTTTTGTATTTGTTTGTTTGGCGTCAATTTTAATATGGAGCCCGCAAAAGAACATTTTCGCCATATTTTGCGTTATTATTTCCTTAAAGGAAAAAATGCAGCCCAGGTTGCTACAAAGTTGCATAATTTTTATGATGATAAGGGCTTAAAAGAAACACAGTTGGTTTGTCAAATTCCGTTCTGCAGATTTTTCACTCAAAGATAAGCCACGTTCAGGTCGGCCAAGTGAAGTTGATGATGCCGATATCAAGGCTTTTGATCGAATCGGATCGTCATGTAACTGAACGTACGATTAGAGAGAAGTTAAGTGTACTAAAATTCATCGTAATCGTAAAAAAAACTTGATATTTTGGTACCACATGAGTTGAAAGAAATTCATTTAACAAGCCGCTTCAATGTTTATAATGTGTATCTTAAACGTAATGAATATGATCCGTGTTTGAAGCAAATCATAACTAGAGATGAAAAATGTATTGTTTACAATAACTTCAATCGAAATCGATCATGGTCCAAGCATAGTGAAGCACCACAAACCACTTCAAAGGCTGATATTCGCCAAAAGAAGATTATGCCACCAGTTTGGTGGGATTTGAAGGATGTGGTATATATTAAGCTGCTCCCAAGGAACCGAACAATTAATTCGGATGTCCACTATGAACAATAGGACGAATTAAATACATTCATCAACGAGCAGCGGTCAGAATTGGTCAATCGTAAAGGTGCCATATTTCACCAGGACAATGCTAGACCGCACACATCTTTGGTCACTCACCAAAAGCTGAGAGAGCTTGGCTGGAAACTGTTGATGCATCCGCCATATAGCCCTGACCTTGCACTGTCAGACTACTATTTGTTTCGATCTTTCGAAAATTACGAGGCTATAAAATCGCGCTTGGTTCAATGTTTTGCAGATAAGTTCTATGAGCGTGGAATAATGATGTTTCCGGAAAGATGGCAAAAGTTCATCCAACAAATTACATAATTGTTAATAATAATAATTGCAATTCATTATAAAACTAAAAAAAAAATTTATTTCTTTCTTTAAAAAAATCGCCGGTTTCTTTTGGGACAACCTAATAGATATGTGTATGGATGTAAGTATGTATGTGTGTACGTACAGACGATTGCTTATAAGCCATGTTTTGCCAAGTGTAATTATTTAATGCTTAATGTGCGTTTCCTGCTTTGGTTACACCTTATACGATCGGCCAGATCTCAATTTTATGCTAAGATTACAAAGAAAAATAAAGTAATTTTTTACAATACAACAACACTTTCAAAATTTTATATTATCGATTTTTGGTGAAATAAAAGCTTTTTAACAAAAAAAATAATTAAGTCGCCGAAAAAACTGAAAAGCAAAACTTAATTTTTTTTATTTACCCTTAATAACTAATCTACATATCTAGGGTTTCCTAAGTAATTGTTTCAAACCAATCTCCAATTTTTTGATTGCTATGTATTTTTTCTTCTTACCAAAAACTTGTGTAGGTTGCACGCAATCTTTTGGTGTTCTATAAAAATTTCTTTCAAAGTAGCCACCCTCAGATTTGGTACACTGTCGTTTGCTTTTTATTCTATGCATTCTCTAAGAAGTTCTGATATTAATATTTTCATATGCTCTTGAGCTCTTTTAGAGACTCGTTTTTAAGCCGAAATAGTCCCAAGACTTGGTCCTTCTATTGATGTTTTTAATTTTTAGAACAATGCCACCCCTCGGAGCCAAAGCTAATGAAAACGGTAACTAAGATGTAATTAAGGAGTTGTCTTGATCCAGAAAATTACGAACGAGGAACGACGAGTACGAACTTTTTTGAATTACAGTACCATATATTGTCGTATGTGGTGGTAAATATTTAAAGTTTTTGAGCACTTAATACTATTTTTTTTATACAAAATTTGATGCCAAATTCCTTTTTCGGCAGGCGAAACTCTGAACTTAATACTAACAAAAAAAAATATAGATATTTATATAAGGCAGTGTATGACTAAAATTAATTTTTTTGAACACATATCATACATGCAAATTACATATATACTATACTATGCTTTAGCTAAGTATATAGGAAGCAAGGAACATATTTATGTTAGTACTACTATGGGCAAGGCTATACATTTTGCGGTGTCGAATACAAAGGCAAACAAAAAGAATTTGAAATATTTTTTTTCAAGAATTTTTTTTTTTAATATAAAGTCTGAATCTTGGCAATATATGTGAAACATTATGTCATTCAAATGACCGTTTCTCGAATTTTGTGTCCATGTAGACATTACATCGATGTAGGTGTAAGTCGGAGGCTTATTTAAATTTTTTTTAAAACTGATTGGACCTTATCAGTGTGGCTTCAGACCTGGTAAGTCAATCACTGACCAGATATTCACCATGTGCCAAATCTTGGAAAAGACCCGCGAAAAGAAGATCGACAGACACCACCTTTTTATCGATTTCAAAACAGCTTTCGACAGCACGAAAATTTGCTGCCTCTACGCCGCTATGTCTGAATTTTGGTATACCCGCAAACCTTATACGGCTGTGTAAACTGACCTCAAGCAGCACTAAAAGCTCCGTCAAAATCGGTGAGGAGCTCACCTAGCCGTTCTATACCAAACGAGGTTTCAGTCAGGGTGATTCCTTATCGTGTGACTTTTTTAATTTATTGCTGGAGAAAATAATACGAGCTGCAGAACTGAATAGAGAAGGTACAATCTTCTATAAGAGTATACAACTGGGGGTGTACGCCGATGATATTGACATTATTGGTATCGGCTGCATTGCATTGTGCGGTTGTTAAGCGTTTAAGCCTGATCTTTAACTGAAACAAAACATTTTAAAATGACATTTTAGTCTGACGGATGTTAAAATATAGCCCTGTGATTTTGGTACCACGAAATGAATGACTCTATGTAATATGAAGCTAACATAATAAAGACTTAATAAAAGGCTCGGTAGCAATCTGTATTGAAAATTTTCGCAAACATATGTACATACTGTATAAATATACATTTATATTTATATTTGAATATGTGTGTATGAATGCTTTTATTTAGATATGCAAATTATTTGTGTATAAAGAGCAAACAATTTCCAAAAGTGTTTTTTTTTTACTTTTTCATAACTTCAAGTTGAGATTGAATGAAAACTGGATTGAATTATTTTGTGAATATACGAGAGTACATGAAAGAATATAAAAAGAAATATTTTACTATGCTTAGTTTTTTTATGAAAATTCGTTTGATTATATGAAAAGTTATTGTTAGGATTAAGGGATTTTACGAAACTACATTTTATGTGTGTGTGTGTGTAGTCAATTGTTGTTTGCCTTATTCACTTTTGCCTCTTACATTTTAGAAAAAATTAAAACCAGATGAAAATTCACGAGTTTCTTTTTTCATTTAACATTGCTAACATTATTTATTATTTTAGCTTTTTGTGTCTTAGTTCATTTCGAATGCTCGGTACAAGGTTCTGCAAGCAACAAAAAAGCGCACGTTTGGGCGTTCTCTTATAAAGGGTGGTTAAATTTCAAGGGCCGATGTTTTTTTTGTTTTGAATAAAACACAAACTATTTAGGAAATTATTGAAATTTTATTTTATTATGATATATTGGTATTACTCAATTATGTATGTAACAAAATATCGGCCAAATGAGCGCCGCGACCTCGGCGGCACACCTCCATACGATGGTCCAAATTTTCGTTGACGCTGAGGCATAATGGAGTTTCTATGCCGTTAATGTGCCGAATTATCTCATCCTTTAGCTCTTGAATTGTTGCTGGCTTATCGACGTATACCTTTTCTTTCAAATAACCCCAGAGAAAAAAGTCCAACGGTGTCAAATCACATGATCTTGGGGGAGATCTTACGTGAGATAACACGGCCATTGAATTTGTTGCGCAAAAGAGCCATTGTTTCGTTAGCTGTGTGTGTGTGTCTCTCAATGGTTCAAATTGAGTAAGTCTGAAATAGAGAAATGTCAAATTAAATTTGGAAAAAAACTTGGCGTTTAGGTGTGGTTCACATTCAACATCGGCCCTTGAAATTTAACCACCCTTTAATACGAGAAAGCCTTCACTAAATTCAATTAAATTTATAAAGCGTATAAAGGTTTAAGAAGCTCACGACTGCCGCTCTTAAATCAGGTATCTTTTGGGCAGCAAATTAACAACCGTTTGGAGACGAGCTAAAATGAGAAAGCGAATCACATGCGGTCGTGCGTAGGGTTTGTGACCCCCCACAACAAAACCTCGGATGAGATAACCCCCTTTTGATGACGACCCCCGGTCTCTTAATTGGGGAAGTGACGTTGCCCAGCTAGTTATTGTCCTCGTTAAATTAAAGGCTGACGTTACCGCCGTCCAAGGAGTGGGATGAACGGGACAAAGGCAGAAATGAGTTGGTCCTTGTGAAATATAGGCAAATTTGGTGTCTGATTTGTAGTGGCATTTAATCCACATCAAAATTAAATTTTCCAACAGGTCGCTGATATGTGCCCATGTCCTGAAGGAAGAGAAACCTCCCTATGTACCGCCACCACGGCAACAATTGGTTTTCGGTAGTGTCAGAAATAGAGCTGGTATTATAAAGAATATCGAACTGCAGTGGAGACAAAACAGAGTGAAAATCTCGCAATCTTGCGATCGACCGCAACACGCGCGAGGTGGGATGGATATCGAGAGCTGAAGAAGGAAGGAAAACGCATTTGTAACGAAGAAAGAAAAAGATCGAAATGCGTGAGTATGTAGAGCTTGAGAAGCTGGCGTTAAGAGTAATGCTCGAAAATTCTATGAAAACTTGCGGCGACTAACAAAAGGTTTGAAGACCGGCGATTAAACTTGTAGAAATCAATGTGAAAATCTGGTCACAGATTTAGTTAAAAATTCAAAATTATAATAAAAAATTCTTTACAGAATTATAAAATGTTTTTAAAATCTGCCAAAATAATATTTGTATATGTACATATATAACCTACTTACCTTTAGTTTAAAATGCTCTCTAAAATATCTGTGATGAAGGTAAATCACTCTATAATCTGGTCAGCAAGAGAATTGCAAATTCGTATAAATATATAGAAATAAATTTAGGTATATATATATATCTATTCAAGTATATATAGACACAAGACAATTTACAACTATGGATATTGCAGTGCTTATGTACGTATGTACACAAGTACCAACCGCTTAAGCGCCAAACGCCTTTTAACTACTTTCACGCGATTACTCAACTTGCATGGCGATAATTATTGGGCTGAGTCACCGTAATTGCCACCAAACGTTTAATTGATGTTCATTTTAACGAATGGTCGATGGCCTCCGTTCGATGGTCGACGGCATTAGCTCCTTAGTGCTTAGTTTAATACTATCCTCACATATTTATTCACGCAAGCGTATTTGAAGTAGCTTATATACATACATATGTATATATACATTTGTATATATATGTAAATACCTACCACTTATATTAGTAGGAGAGCAATTTAAAGCATTTTAATTGAAAATGCCATTGAAAAGTTCACTGGAAGAAATATAATAATTATGTATGGAAGTTTCGGTTTGGTTATACGTATATGTACATACATTCGTGTCGATGGAGATTTATGGTTGAATGTCGAGAACAGTGTAATTAAATTTCATAGCTTTATTTTATAATTTTTGAAGTAACTTTTAATCGATTTTATTGTGAATTTAAGTGTTTAAGAGTCTGCAGACATTTTACATTGTACACACATATCTACATATTGTACATATTGTACATATCCAACGCAAGATCAAGCTTCTAGACCTGGCCCGGCCAACATCCAAAAATTTTAGAAAATTAATTTAAATACAATAAATTTTCTAACTGCGGTCACTCCTCTGCAGGGAATATCAACCCTTCCAAGTGTAAATTGAAATAAAAGCTTCCCGCAGAAACCTATTAGCCGTTTAGAGACGGGTGGAGATTTTCATCTAAGTATGAGATTCATATTACCTAGCTCCTTAAATGCTCAAACTATTTAGTACGATTGTTTAACGCTGTCAGACTTTCACTGTTTATTGTAGTTTGTTCGGCGTTGCAGCCAAAATAGTATTTTCCTAGAAGTGGTGTCGTATGGTGCCAAGTGCTGGACTATGATAGATTAAGTATTCGACAAGCTCTTTCACGTATCTGAAGCTGCGACAAAAGTTATTTGAAAAGCATCCCATTCTTTTATCGTGGGTTCCCATTGGACAGTAATTACAGTGGTGATGCTGATTGTGAACCGATACAGAAGAAGTGAATTTCATGTCCTCTTAGCGTATAGCGCTAACCCGATCTACTTTGTCAATTTACACATGTTTGTTACTGTATTTTGCAATGAAATGTAATCCTTTCGTATATTTTGCTGTGGAGGTAGAAGTGTACCGTCGTTTTGAGTGGAGTTCATCTTTGTTTACAGTGTGGTTGCCCGAGAATATAGTAATAGATTGGATTCGATCAACAATATTCCTTCCGAGTCCCAATGAACTGTTTTCATGAGTTTTCCAGCTGACTGTGACACCTTCTTCAACCTCTTGGGAGCATGAAGTTTTGTTTCTACTCAGGTTTAAAATGATGAACCCAAGTTTGGTCTCCAGTAACAATTTTACTCAATATACGATCCTTCTCTACAATACAGAGGTCCAAAAATGCACGTAAATACTCTAGGAGATGTTGTTTTTGCTTGGTTGACGATAGCTCAATGAGTACTTGTCTAATAACAACGAAACTTCGTAAAGGATCTTTCATTAGCCACTTGCAAACTACTTGAGATATTTCAAAAATTGAAGTAAACACTGTCAATACATTTATGGAATTCGGCGCACGTTTTGCAGCGGTCGAACCCAATATTCGATGCGTCAGCCGCACATTTAGACCGAAACGGCCGCTATCTCTCTTTCATTATTGGCTCTGAGCTCTTCAAGTCGCTGCCTTATTGGCATAGGTAAATTATTTAAGGTGGCCTCATAAAAAAGTCTGGAAACGTTAAGTCACATGATCATGACAATCAATCGGCGGGTTGTTTCCTTAGATTACACATTCATCGAACTGAGACTTCAACAACTAGATTGTTTCACCCGATGTGTGGCTTGTGACACCGTCTTGTTGAAACCACATGTCGCTGATATCCAATTCATGCAATTGCTCAAAAAATAACGGTCCAACATGTCTCTATAGCGAATACCGTAACCTAACGATCATTTTCAGCGACGAAAAAAACAGACCAACAGACCAACCGACATGAAATCCGCACCAAACAGCGGTTTTCCCGGATAAAAGGACGTTTCATGAAGCGCATCCGCTCAGTAACGCATATTTTGAATTTTTACCATGCCGGTATACAGAGGATTTTGCTGAAGAAGATTTTGCGATAAAAGTTTTCGTTTTCCAGAGCCCAATCTGAGAACATACAATACATTGCTTCACATGATGGAATGGCTTTAGTTCTTGAGTTGGCTTGATCTTTTTGTAGTGTACGCCAAGATTTTTACACAAAATTCACCTTAATGTGGTTTGATAGAGGCCCAATTTTTGAAAAGGCCGTGAAATTTACTGTTTTGCCTAGTTTACTTGTACTAATTGTGGGTTACGTTACGATCCTGATGAGCCGCGAGTATAAAAACAAAAATAATAATAAATTTAAATATGGCGAAAATGTTCTTTTACAAATAAAATTAGGCGTACTTTTTTCTAAAGCAAGATAAAAGTGACAGTTTATGACTGTCCAAGGAAAAAATATAAATAAATAGTCGCAAGCTGTTCAAATAAATGGTCAACGCCGTCTGTAAGAAAAATCGCCGGTTTCTTTTGGGGCAACCAATAGAATAAATATTGGCCAACAAAATGTGGCCGGGTCTGCTGGTAATACATATAATAAAATTAACCAAAAACACGTTTCCATCAACAGGACAGCTAATAAAATTTAAACTCAAACCTGCTAATTAAGAATTCATTATTTTATCTCTTCTCCTCTCTAACATCAACGCGTACACATGTCTCTAATTAATTATTATAACACGTAAGCTTCAACTTTCGTAACATTTTGCTAAACAACACTCAAAGCGTTTGTTTCGAAAACAAGTCATAAATAGATGCAACAATTTTGTGGTTAAGCGGTATTAGTAGACGCTTTATGCCTTTGTTCGGTACGAAATAGAGAAGTTTTAATTCAATTTTCTGATAAATTGAGGCAACCACAGCCACATAATCTTAAATATATGTACGTATAAATGTAAATAAATACATACTCGCATATAAAAAAGTTGAGCACTCGCAAATGAACCGACTGCTTAGCACTCCATAAAATAAACTGCATATGCACACATACACACACAAGTATGTATTTACATACTCTTACTCCTAGATTTACTTACTCACATCTGTATACAATGTATGAATATATAACTGTTACATATATCTATATACGTGTATGTATGCATGTACAAAATGCAATATACGAGTATGCATAAAAACTTTTAACATTGTGGTTGTTGGTGCGCTTGAGTTTCGCGTTTACTTCAATTTGTACGAGTACAACACGAGGTACGAATATGCATGTAGTTCGTCACTGTTTTAGAGATTTAATTAGTTTAGAATTTGCACTCTAGTGGATGCTTTGAAATTTTCAAAACGCTCAATAAATTGCTGTCGCATGACACTCGACTGCACTTAGACACACTTGTCGGGCAATGAGTGTGCGGAGTTAAGTGTTTGGAGAGTAGGGAGTATGGAGTAGAGAGAGCTTGACACAGTAACTTCAATTTGAATTTTTAATATAAAAATGGTTTTAATATCTTTTGAAAATGGCAAACTTCTACCGTCCAAACTGTTGTTGTATTTTTTCACTATTCCACAAAAATATATGGTCTGAGACAGCTCCATAAAACTGAAACCCAAAAGGCAAAGACTTTGTTTGGAATCAGAAGCCAACCAAATATTTGTGTAGTAAAGAGTAATCCATTAATTTTTCAATACATTCGACCATCGGCAGGGAATGGCAAGCTCTCCGAGTATAAATAAAAGCTCCTCACATAAATACATGAACAGTTCGACATAGCCAGCAACAGTACTTTTTTCTTTTAATTTTTGCACGACCAGTGTTTTCAGATATAAAATAGAAAGTAATGAAATAGTTTAAGAGCGCATTACAGCCAGACATATATCATTTTACAAAACCCGAAAATTTGTCAGCGCACGTTAACAACATAGGTAAGATCGATAGTTCATTTGGAGCACATGACCTAGCCAGCGGAGCCGCTGTCTCTTCATTCGCTGAATTATATTAATGTTATTGTATATGTCGTATATCTCACCATTCCATCGCCTGTAGTATTCACCTTTGCCGAAGCACAGAGGGCCAAAAATCTTTCGAAAACTCTCATCGTCTATGGCTCCACATATAATAGGATCAGAATGATGAGTGACTTGTAGAGCTTGGTTGTAGTTCGTCGAAAGAAGACTTTACTTTTCAATTTCCTACTCAGTCCAAGGAAGCATCTGTTGGCAAGAGTGATTTTGTGTTGGATTTAAAGGCTCACATTGTTGTAGGTGCTAATGCTGGCCCCTAGATAGACGAAACTATCTATGACCTCGAAGTTATGTCTGTCAACAGTGACGTGGGAGCCGGGACTGTTTGTTTGATGACAGAAGATATATGTCGTTTTGCCCTCATTTACTACCAGACCCATTCGCTTCGCTTCTTTATCAAGACTTGCGAAAACTGCATAATCGGCATAGTTCATGGGACTATGACATCAATAGTTGGTGTTAGAAAACTTTCGTTTACGCAGCCTTATAAGTTTTGTGGGAATAACAATCAGTTTTCTGACGGTCGGATTAAGTTTTTTACACAGTAATGGGCGTAAGCCGTGGCGTCCCCACGACCATATTCTGTACAGAAGCTGATGAATACACCTTGTCAGCCCTTCACCAACATGTTTGAATAGCTCTACCGGTTCAACTTGTTGATTTTCAAGTGGGCGATTGATATTGGAACTTCATCATAGTCGGGCAATGAAACATATGTTCCATCGTCATCGATTGGGAAATCGGATTCGCAAATTCTTGGTTTTGCACTTGCACTCCCACAACTTGGTTATCACTTTGGTTCCTACATGAGTAAGCTCAAACCTTCTGTTAGTCGCCGCTGCTTTTGATGGAATTTTCCAGCGTTACCATTGTCGGCCAGCTTCTCAAGCTTTTCATAATCACGCATTTTGGTCTTTCCACTCCGCACGCGTTGTAGTCTATGGCAGAGTTTCGAGGTAGGCAGTTTGTTTTCTTTCCATGCATTTCTTTTAAATAAAATATAGCTTAACATTCATATTTGCATTTTAAAATTTTCAAAAAGAAGACAGGTAAATATTTTCAAAGATTTTGCCTTTTTAAAAAAGCTTTCCATTCTTTCTGCCGGCTGAATTTTTTAACAAATATTCGATTGTGTGGCACTCTGTAACTGAAACGGCGAATACAATTTAACACTCCAAGTCACTCATAGCCACTGGATGGTTGCAGTACCACAACGGTATCAGATCGCAGTTGGGAAGTAGTCCGTTGAAATCAATTAAGTCATTGGCTCTATCGCGCATAGCGCTGTCATGTTGAAACAATACATCGTCCATATTATCTTCTTCAAGACTTAGATGCAAATAATCTCTAAATGATAGGCATTGGCGTTTATTCGGTTCCAAATGAAAATGAACCAATGGTCCTGCCAGTGTATGTGTTTTCTGATCCCAAACGTTTGCTTGTTAGGTAATTGCTGAGGTCAAAATATTCATCATCTGCCAAGCAATTTTCAGCGTATTGAGACAACGGAAATCGCATTGGGGTTCAGTTTCTGGACCTAACGGACTTGACCCCATAGATTAATCTGCAAAATACTCGTTAGTTTTCAATAGCACTTACACGATCCAAAAATTTAAGGTAGTCTCACTTCATTTTTTCAGATAATTTACATATATATATATATAAACAAAAATACAATATATTCATACAAATGTTGACAACGTACTAAGGTTGTAAACAGTTGTTAAATGTAATTCAAGGGTTTAAGTTAATTAATTTCTCTGTTAAATATTTCTTTTTTAATTCATATACAAAAGCCTTTGTCTTGAATGACTGATGGATCAACCCACAGTCTAAACCTTTGATTTCATAGACCTCAGACTTACAGCGGAATACTTTTTCTTCCGGAAAGTGAACTTCTGATCGTTTTATTCAGACAAATTGCACATATGGTTCGACTTACTTAATATTAGGAATATAGAACAGCTCGTTTTCCTAGGTCAGTATATAAAAACTATTATTTTCAAGAAGCGGATCAGTGCTCGAGCCGTTTGAAAAAATGCAGGTTTTAAATAAAATGCAAAAATCATATTTTTTTAATGCTTCGAAATTCTATTTGACTTGAAATGTTTTCTACGGCTTTGCATTTTTTTCAAAGCAAAGAAGATGGATTTTGAATGACTTACCCCCTAGCCTAGTATATTACGAAAATTTCCTACGAATAATAAAAAAAATTGTTATAAAGCTAATGGTATTGTCATATTTTAATTTATTTTGTCTTTTTGTTAAAATCTCAAAAGTTTTAATTTATAACAATAAATGAAAACTTAGAAAATGACGAAAAGTTCATTCACTAGGGTAGTAAAGGTTAATAATTTTTTGCTAAATACTTATAGCAATTTTCATTTTTTATTACAAATTTTACTTCTAAATTGTACCGGTCAGTTTTTTGTCTAATTGTAACTAGTATAAGACTGATATAAATATATCTGATTGGAAACTGAGAATCACCGTCATACGTTGCTGGTACCTTAAACATTACTAGCTGATTACTTTGAATTGCCTAGGATTCCCATTTCTTAGTGGTTCCCAACTAGTTCATTTGAGTGAAGGATAGCCGAGTGGTTAGCATTGCGTACTGACATTCGGAAGGCTCGGGTTCATATCCCAGTGCCAGCAACATCCAAAAAGTTTTGGAAAATTTATTTAAATAAAATATTAAGTTAAATTTTCTAATTGTGGTCGCCCTTCGGCAGGGAATGTCCACCCCTCCGAGTGTATTTCGGACATGAAATAAGAGGCTCATCGTAAAAAACCATCAGCCGTTCGGAGGCGGCTTAGTATAAACTGTAGGTCCCTCCATTTGTTGGAAAAACATCAAGACGCAAAACCACAAATTGGAGGAGGAGCTCGGCCGAAAATCGCTTCAGCGGTTACAAAGTGAAAATTATATGTATATATATATATATATGATGTGCACATATATGTATGTATGTATGTGTATGTAATACATGACGATTTTGACGAAATAAACAAAATACTTAACATGACTATCACCTAAAGTCCTATGCATATCTCTCTCCACACGAATGCTGTCAATTTTGGTATGTCGCATAATTATCACATAACAATGTACATACCTACATACATATATTCACATATACCATACTAACATAAATTTTCATTGCAGTATTCATGCATGCATGCATCTAGTTAAAATGTTATTATGCTCATACACTGCAATGAATTTAAGTACTCTTTTGTATCTATACACTTGAAAACATGTTCACTTTCATCAAAAACAAAAACAAAAACAAAAACAAAAACTACAAAAGAACACATCAGAATATGCTATAAATAATATATTCTTATAAATAGTATGTAGTATGAAGTAGTAGAGATATAAGAGTGTACTCAAATGAAATTAGTATGATTAAACTCATTGTCACGCTGCAGTGGCACGTGCAGTAGACATAGTCATACACACTTTTATTACATATGTACGTGTATGTATAATATGTATGAATGTTCCTACAACAGTACAGGTACGTGTAGTCATACTCATAGCCATTGTCATTGGTACAGAGAAAGGTGTGCATTAGTGCAAATTATCCATATACTATGTTCATATATATGCACATATACCATATACATACTCAAAATTGCACAATGTGATTTGCATATAATTTTGTACTTGCACATCTTTTGCCAGAGATGATATAAGTTCACTAAGATTCGATTACAAAATTTAGTTGGAAATAATGGAAATATAAAATTGTATGGCAAAGTCGTTATAAACAACGCACATACACATATGAATGTATGTACATACACGTATATGTGGTGCTCCCTTTTGGTTGTTATGTATTAAATTTAATTAAAATGGTTGCAATATGTATTCTATACGTGAGATTTCTATAAAATACGCAAGCCAAAGCAAATCAAATTCATCGTAATTCAATTTGTATTATAGGTATATCTATTAGAGCTCCAGATATGAGCAGCTCGATACTCGCTCGATACTCGTTCGTTGCTCAACTGCTCAAGTGATAATTGGAAACCTTTGAAATTTTAATTTTGTTCGTCAAAATTTCTTCAGTATTCCAATGAGTTTTACACTTTGCATAAATAAAATTAAAACTATAAAAAGCAATTGTGGGAAAAAAGTCAAATTTTTGATTAAAAAAAAAAAAGAATTTGATTTGATTCTTGAGCTCTAATATCTATGTATACTTGTTGTGTCATAATCGGTCTTATGCTGAATATCGTCATCGTCAGTGCTGTGCAGTGCTGCTGTTGCGATATGCTCATCAGCGTTATCGCCATCATTTTCTGTCGTTTCTTATCGTCCTTTATCGTCAATTTGAGATTCTTGTGGCAAAATTGGAAAATAAGCCATATTTAGCTAGGGGTTTCCAAAAAAGCGTTCTCCAACACAATTTAAAATAAGAGTGGGAAGTTATTGCCACAAAAATTAATGCGGTAGGACCACCTGTGCGGGATAGCGGTATATTTAAAACATAATAAAAATGCAAATGTTTCCTGTTTCATCATTTTAACTATTTTAGGTGTGAAAATATTTCAATTTTAATGTGATGCACAGTAAAAAAGTGTCAAGAGCAACTGGCGGTGGGGTTTACAAGCAGTTGGTATTGATTCCTGTTGAATTATCTTTTGCGAATTTGATAGGATTTGAAGAGCTGTTAAATCCATCTGGTGCTATATTTGATGTGAATAATGATAACAATGAGCCGCGGCGCGACATTAGCACCAACAATACGTCAACAGATTTAGAGATAGTTTCTGAAGTGTCAAACGAGGAATCTTCTCGAGTCGACAACGATGGTCATAGTCCATCCACCTCGACAAAAAGACAACAAAAACAATCGTTTGCTATATGTGTGCTTGTTACCCTTTAAACCTACGACGACCATTTACATTTCTTTTCTTAATCCCTTTCGCTTGAAAAGAACAACTCGTATTCTATTTTTTACATATATATAAAAATCGATTTATTTATTTAAGTATACTTTACAGCTTGAATATATGATTTGAATATCAAAAATATAACAATAAACTGAAAAACTATAATGTCCCAAATAAATTTCTCAAAACAGAAAATTTTCGTGCACAGGGTTTCTGCGTTTTCTCAATTCACAACGTTTCGTCTGCATTGCTTGTACAGTATACCTAAACAAAGACGAAGCGATGGAAGTGACGATGAGCATTGACGATCGTCCGCGAAGGTGTAGACGATATTCAGCATAATGCTGCAACTACCCATCGCACGTACCTTCCGTCCATAACATAACACCATAATAGAATATACAAACACGAGTATTTTCTGTGGGACAACCGTTAGTAACGGTATGGGCGAGCGGTGACAACTTTTCATTTGCATGGCGGTCTCATAAGATAGGTTGCTATGGACGGAAGGTACGTGCGATGGGTAGTTGCAGCATAAGACCGAATATGTATTTTGAGATAGATGTAGGTGTAAATAGAACCACAGCTCTGTTCCGCTCCCTTGTATATTTTTTCATTAATTTCAATTCAATTCAAATGTATTAAGTGATTGATTTTACAGATCTTACAGACAAAGGACATTAATACTATTTATGTGTGTACGAGTATACTATGAATAGAAAGCATTAAGAATAGAACCAAAACGAAATCTCTTGAAAGCGAAATCAAGATCAAAGCTTCTTAAGATTTTATACAGTTCACAGGGTGCTCTAACAATGGATCGCAATTGTGATCATTGACTTTAATTACATCTAAATAGAATTGGATAATGAGAACGCAAACGCTCTGGGCAGTCCACTAAGTCATTGATGATGTCATAAATAAATAATAATGCAAGAGATTTGTGATTTATTAGCCTACATCGGGAAATATTTGAAGGTAGGGGAGCGGAGCAAGAGCAAAGCGAATACGGAATTGGACGGTTTCAAGTCTAGAGGATTGCGTAGAATAAATAGGATTCCAAATTCAACTAGCATACCTCCGCTTTGAACGAACCAAATAATTATATAAAATTTTATATGTGTAGGGGACTTTGTTGGTCGCACCAAGATTTGAACCCGGGCTACCGCGACTGCGATTTAGTGATGGAAAATTTCATTTAAATGATACGGTCCTGTAAGCGTAGCTGGAGCGGTTAAACTCCTAATTCGGATCTGTATTGTCAGTAATCGGACCGCCTGAAGGAAGTAATTACCCAGAAGCACTCAGCTTTGACGACACGAGGGAAATTGTGTTCCGCCAAGTCAACGCCAGATCGTCAATAGGAGCTCCGAGAGCGTAGTCAGGAGGTTTTTATGCATCCACCTTATAGTTCGAACCTCGCACCAAGTGATTACCATCTGTATATGCCGAATGATTTGGTTGGTAAAGTAGTCTGTGAGAATCGATTGCCGCAATTTTCTGACTATAGGGACCAAGTTTTCTATGAGAGCCATAATTACGTTGCCTTTGCTTGATCAACAGTGCATATTTGACATTAAGCAGATAACTTCAACTATGATAACCAAAGCATTCATTTTAATGCAAAAGTAATAGATTATCTTTACTAGACTTAGTATTTTGTTTTATTTTCGTTCACTATCAGAACAATTCAGCTCGCTTCTTCATCGGTTCTGGAGAGAGCAGAGTTAACGACGCGGTTGGTAAGGCTTATGAAGTGAATATTATTGGAATATGCCAGCAGTTTTATGGTCTTAATGAAGATTGTGCATTCTCTGCAATTTGACAGCTCCATCTATATCGATCCTGAGGGAGCTTGTGGTGTATGTCAGTTTAAATAATCGTGTGTGTGTGTGAGTATACCTACACCCGGTTTTGTAACATTATGTTAGTCGCCTTACTTTTACTTACAGCTTTTGAGTATTACTGCTGTCGGTTATGCTTTAAAAGCTCTTTGTACTCACGCATTTCACCTCTTTCTACTTTCTCTGCAATTGCAATTCGCTTCCTTCTCCAACTCTCGAACCTAAGATTTCTATTCGTTTGATACTTTTATACTCATGCCTTCATTAGTTATCAACTTCATCTACTTTTGTATTGTTATGCAAAATCTCGACAGGCTTACACCGCGTTTTAAAGAGACTAAAGGTATATCTTATGTTTGTTTAGGAGAGCCTTCTATTAGCTCACAAGCACTCTGGATAAGAATGTAGCTCAATAGTAAAGAACCACACATTTTTAAGCTCTTAAACCACATATACCTGTGTATATCGAGTACACGTGATTGAGCATGAAATGAGAGAGTATCTCACCTTCATTTTGCCACTCCAAATACCGTCTAATTGCCATCAAAGCTTGCATTTAACTAAAAGCGGCATGTCACACTTTCTAACATTTCACTTCGGATGCTGATTTTTCTTTTGCGTATGTAGATATACCCGCCAACAGCACTTTACGTAGCTCGGATCATTTAAGCAAACAACACTGTCTTCACACTTCAATTAAACGGCATCAAATTGGTTGAGATGTGTCTGAGTTTTTTCCCCACTACATATCTCTGTTTCTACTTTGCATATTCCGAGTGAAAATAATGGTTTGTTTGTTTATAGGTTTGTAATTCAATTGTCAACTCGAAGGACTTTGGTAGAATCGAAACAAAGAAGAAACTAAAGTGAATGCAATTGTGCGAGAACACGTACACGTGTAGCTATGGATGTTGTTTGTGCGCTTTAATCTACCAAACAGACGGACACTCAGCTGCATTGCCTTGGTCACACATTTTGCTGCCTTTTTTATTGTTTCCTAAGTGTTGCGAAATAGCCTGTGACACAGCTGCCGAGAGGTCTTCCTATATGAGTTTCTTTATTGGCATATATGCAATTTTAAAAGCAATTCGTTCTTCCAGCTCCCCTTCCGTCTTTTCAACTTTTTCTATTTCTGTTATGCTGCTGCTTTTTTAATATTTTTTACTTTTCTGTATTTTCTTTGGTCGATTTTACTCTAAGGGTGCTGATCCAAAAAGGTTATAGAAAATTGATTTAAATAAAAAATTAAGCTAAATTTTCTAATTGCGGTTACCCCTCGTGTATTTCGGACATGAAATAGAGCTGATCATAAAAAATCCATCGGCCGTTGGGAGGCCGCTTAGCATAATCTCTAAGTCCCTCCATTTTTTGAAAAAACACCAAGACGCATACCACAAATTGGACTCCAGGTAGGTCACTTATAACTGTTGGTTAGACAAAGTTCCTAATTTTCCAAAGATTTCCAAAGCTATTTGAAGGAACACAGTTGTAGTTGTTGTTGTAGCCGCAATAATATTCCCCAAATAAGTTTTTGTGGAATGTTGCGGGAGTGACAGCCTTTGGCCGGATAAAAATCTGGATCATTCCGTCATAATTACCCGACTGTCACTGAGATTTTTGGGTTTTAGTCACCTCTTATGACAGGCATGCCTTTCCATGGGAAAATTCTTGAATCTCCACACTGCAGGGTAGTTATTCTCTCGGCTTGCTAAGCCCTTTCCACCCTGGAGGGGTACAGATGAGCTGGAATATTTGATTATTAAGCTTAAGATGAATGTCAAGAAGGACCGGGTAAATATCATGCTGAGATGTAAGAAGTTAACCTGCCATAAAACCGAGACGTTTCTGTACAAGAGCAGAAGAGTCTCCAGAAGTAGCTCGAGATCTTTCTTTGCGCAGATTGTATACCAATGAATGGGAAGAAGGTGGTTGAAGATGTTTGTTGACTTTTTGTAAATAAGGTATATGATCTGGCGCTTGAAGGATGCCCCTTTGCTGGCATCCCAGTATTGCAACATATGTCATTATGCTACTCAGC
Organism: Ceratitis rosa; assembly: GCA_037013455.1. Lineage (NCBI taxonomy): Eukaryota > Metazoa > Arthropoda > Insecta > Diptera > Tephritidae > Ceratitis > Ceratitis rosa. The sequence continues at coordinate 27,820,200 of JAWMAG010000006.1, read as the reverse complement.
GGGGGTAATGCGAAAAGTTGCCTACTCACCACTACAATGTGGAAAGTGTTTCCGGACTCGCGTTCTCATAATAATGCAGTCGAAAACCTCCACTAAAGGTCAACCGTGTAGTCCAGTAAACAGACACTGAGACCGAGTAAGAGCAGCGAGGCTGTCAGGGTAGAAAAGAAAAAGAACTAAATATTATACGCGGAAGTGACGTGTGTCTCAGAAAAGGCTGAGCGAAACAAACTTAGAAAGGGTTGGTTGAGTTCGAAGTTTAGCTGGAGATCGATGCTTTTAGGTAATACAAAACTAAAAGATTGCAAATCCTGCTTCCAGTTAAATAAAAGGAGCAAAATATTTGAGAATGATAGAACTAATGCTTTTGTATAAAACTAGGTATCGTTGTAACTATAGACGGTCAAAAAAGAACGAATTCGAAGTGAAGAGTCTTATTCCAACGCTGAAAGCTGCTGTTTCAGCAGGTTCGTTTTAAGGGAGCGGGTACTTCAACGACAATATTCAAAGTGTTTTTTGATGTGCCGAACTATATCAAAGTTGCGTACATTTCGTACAGCACATCGTGCCATCGGCTGCGATATTCGCTGTTCCCAGCTTGTAGAGATCCAAGTCTTTCTTCGAACTCCTAACGCTGATGCCGACGAGATCGTCTGCGCCGCTCAGCTCCATATAACAGGACGGGAACGACGAGCGACTTGTAGAGATTGGTTTTCGTTCATCGAAAGAGGTCTTTACTTTTCAATTGCCAGGCTACTGGTGTCAATACTGATTCCAAGATAGACGAAATTACTGTCAACAGTGACGTAAGAGCCGAGTGGTGCTCCCTTAACTAGTCTGGAGAAAACAGAACTCACGGCGCGGTTGCTGAGGCCAATAATGTCAATATCATCGGCATACGACAGCAGCTGTACACTCTGATGGAAGTTTGCGTCTTCAATATTCAGATCTGCAGCACGTATTGTACTATTTTCTCCAGCAATAAATTAAAGATGTCACAGGATAATGAATGACTTTATCTGAAGTCTTGTTTTATATCGAACTGCTTGGAGCGGTACTTCCTGATACTGCCGGAGCTTTTAGTGTTGCCTAAACTCGTTAACAGTATCAGACAATGCGGTATAGATTCAGATTTTCTCTTTTCATCTATCTTTATTAAATTTAAAATGTCCTTCATTCCCCCCTAAAGTGACAATGCGAAACACTTTATCTCAACATTTAGCAATCGTTCAAAAGGTCAGAATGCTGACAACGCTTTTAATCGCCCTGTGAACAGCCGAGTTGATGCGATAAATTGGGCGTTTGGTGTGCCCACAGCTGTCATAAGAACAATAACGCTCGGAAAGCCAGCAAGAAGTGAAAGGAATTTCTGTGTCGATAGAAAGGCTTGCCGACACACATGAATTCATGCATACATACATATTATATTGTATAATACATACGAACGACTGACGGCAATATTGGTCTCAAGTAAAAGCGAAAAAGCTAAGTATGTAGCCAAAAAAGCCAATGACAGTGTGAAAATATTTATTTGACTAAGTGTGATTACACATGTGCATATATAGATGTAGCTGTACGAGCCGAGTGAGTGCATGCATTGATGTGTGTGACCACTATTGAAAACAATAGCCGAGTCATGGTTAGTTTGGAGTCGACAGACTACCAGTGTTGAAGCTGGAATTGTGGAACAATGGCGACATTTTGCCAGCAGCATTAGTCGCGATATTTCAATGTCAGTATGAACGACCACAAACACAAACCCAATGTCGGCACGTACATGCATACAAACACACATGCCTCCGTCGCAGGCATATGTAGCTACACATGGAATTGCGGATGTGTTTTGGTATGCTCTTTTTGTTGATCTTTTCTACTCGGGCGCATTGGCGTGGCATTTTTTGGCGCGGCTAGAGCATTCTATCATTTCGCAATGTCGTTTAGTCCAAAAACGACTGTACCCTGCTGTCATTGTTGTAGTTGCTGTAGAAGCGCATTTGCAGAGCGCTTTGTTTCGTTTTGGCAGTTTTGTTGTTCCTGTTTTTTGTTTAGTGCGACAGTTGTACGCTGAAATGTTCTGTCAGTTGACGTGGAAATTATTTCAACGAGTTAAAATTTAAATGCATTTTGCTTTTGCCTCGTTGTTTATGCCAGTCACTCATACGCAGTGGTGGTGCTGGTGGTGTAACAAAACCAAGCGCCAGCAGCAAGCGACTGCAGATTTACGCCAAACAAATCTGAATGTATGTGGATGTGTATGTGTAATTTTGCATTTTTTTCGCCTTGGTTTATGCCAAAAATACGGCACCACGCTTTACAAGTCAGTTGTTCGCTTGAAGTGCCGGCGGAGAGGAAGCGTCAACGTCAGTGGCAACGAAAGCGTCAGTAGCGGCTGCAACGACAAATCAATGTCATCAACAGACACATATGACTATTTGGCATTTCGTATGCAATATTTCCACAAACACATGCAGATACATATATTCTTAAACAGTTATTTTTTTTAACTTAATTTACGTACAATATGTATGTATGTATGTATGTATATGTTGGAATGTCTATTCAACAGCATTTCATTTCCACATTTTATGCTACTTGAATCGTATTAAAAAAAATTAAGATTTCGGTATGAAAATTTGTAAAACTTTCTCTCCTTTCATATATAATTTTTTAAGCACCAATGGGTAATGCATTATTCTCAAGTGATATGACAGACGTTTTTAATACGCATTTTCTGGTATTTAAATGCAACTCTACGCGATTTATTGCCGAAAGGGCCTTGAAGTTCAGTCGTCGTATGACAAAGGCAGATTTGAAATTCAACAGAAGCAAAAGCATAATATTTATCACTTTAAAATAATTCAAAATTCTTATTGCAATGAAACTTTGCGGCCGCGATAGCCGAGTGGTTAGCATTGCATAGCAAATCCTGGTGCCACCAACATCCAAAAGTTATGGAAAATTAATTTAAATAAAAAATTAAGTGAAATTTTCTAATTGCGGTCGCACCTCGGCAGGGAATGTCTATCCCTCCGAGTGTATTTCGGACATGAAATAAAAGGCTCCTCGTAAAGAAAACCATCAGCCGTTCGGAGGCGGCTTAGTATAAACTGTAGGTTCCTCCATTTGTTGGAAAAACATCAAGACGCAAAAACCACAAATTGGAGGAGGAGCTCGGCCGAAAATCGCATCAGCGGTTACAAAGTGCCAATTATATATATATATAGTGAAAATAGTCATGTCGTCCGAATGGATGAAAGCACTCCAGCCTTGAAAGTATTGGATGCAGTACTCGCTGGTGGAAGCAGAGAAAGGGGAAGACCTCAACTCCGTTTCAAAAATCAGGTGGAAAGCGACCTGGCTTCACTTGGTATTTCCAACTGTCACTAAACAGCGAAACGATGGAATTAATGACGCTTTATAATTGAATCGGTGTGCTATAATAGATTCGGTGCTGCCAACGCCAATAAATAAGAAGAGGATAAAGAATATTAAACTCACTCACACTATGAGCATATTCTTTAAGGTACTTGAATAGCTACTGAGACTTCGAATGTCCTTTAATTCTACTCTTCATTGGACATGTGGGGTTTTGTATTGTCGCTTAAGCTGTGGTGAGACTGTGAACTGTTTTTAAGTAATAAGCCACGGTCATACCAATATGTGATAGGCTATTGCATGACTTTCATTGACTTCACTAAATATTACGAGCTGGTCATGCCGAATAGTTCAAATCCTTTCGCCTTCTACATCACTGTGTTTTTCACATGGAAATGGATCCAGCCATATATATGAGCTAATCCATTGTCTAGGTATTATAGTAGTCTGAGACAAACAATTGCTAGTGATATCTAAACCTCTTCAGATGACGGACGATCTGACATTCCACTTTCGCTATTATGGAAGAGTTTGGACATGACCTTATCTACTTCCGAAAGGTTTAAATTTGCTACCAAAGTCTAAATTGCTGCTGTTTAGACCTGAATAATTTGGTCTACATGAGATAAAAGAAGGTCATAAAAGCCTACCGTGCTGAAAGTATTGGCTAAGCATGCAAAATGATTGGGTTGGGTTGTTGTGGAGACGATTCAGAAATTGAAAGCTTTGAACATGTCTTACACTTTGAAAGAAGAGTTAGAAATCCTAGGTGCGATAATCTTTACTTTGATTAGCGGCACCACAGGAGACTCGTTAAAGTGACTTAAGTTAATTGATGGCCATATAAAACTAGCCCAACCTTGGTAAAAGAGTGTGCCCGATACCTTTGAATATGAACTATTCAAATGCTGATGACTTGTACCTTCCGGTACATCTTAAGAAAAAAATGATTAAAAGCCCCCTCAATACCGAGGAAAACAACAAGTGTGTACTCCTTGAGGGCGGAACTTCTCTTAGGAGCGGCATTGACAAATTTGCTTTTTATAGTAATGTACACCCCTTCATAATAAATGCGTTAGAAGGTCTCTTCTATCTTTAGTTTATCAAGAAAGATATCTTATAAGACCGGAGATTTAAGGGTCATTAGTATAACCAGAAAACCTCTGAAATATAATGCTCATTTGCCATTTGGCTTCGAGATGTAGTTCGGGAGAGCAGTGTTCTAAGAGAAAACTTTCTTCAATATATCTCCTATTACGTACTTGAAGTGAAATTTTAATCGATTTAAGGCGCTTCAAAAAATAAAGTTTTATGAATTATTGGATGTGATGGTATCGATCTTTACTTGATTTCTATTTCAATGCCCAGGAAAGCTCGACTTCCTTACTCGTTAATAACATTATTGCAGTTTTGATATCATAAGCTTTTTTCCTAAGTTATTTTCAATCATAATTGGTGCTTTACAACCGCTGAAGCGTTTTTCGTCTGATCCTTTTCTCCAATTTGTGGTTTTGCGTCTCGATATTTTTCCTACAAACAGTTAATGGCTTTTTACGAGGAGCCTTCTTATTTCATGTCCAAAATACTCTCGGAGAGCTGGACATTTATTGCTGAAGGGCGATGGCAAATAGAAGATTTATTTTTCTTTAATTTTTGATGTGGACTTCACAAATGATAATTTTCTACTGAGGCTACACTTACCAAAAACTTTAACTACAATCTTTTATATGACGCTCCATACTTCGGGTATCCCTAGTTTGAAATGCTTCACAGTTAACAACTTTTTTCCCTAACTTATTTGGCCTTGTTTCTTATCGATCGACACTTGCTGCAGTTTTAAGTTTTTTCTTTGCCTTTTTTCGCGCATTTTTAATATCTGATTCTTTTGGCTGGCCATAAAAATTTTACTTGAATTCGCTTATAATGTGGAGTGCAAGAAAAATCGATTAGAGTTCGAACAGCAGTTACCATATTTTATTGAGACAAAGAGTGCAGTGGTGTATGGTAAGTGAATGCACTTACCCTCTAGTAAAACTGGTAAGGCCTTAACTTTTGGGTAATGCAGACTGAGTTCACGGTAAGAAAAAGCAAATACAAAACCCACAAATGAAAAACAAGAAAACAAATAAACTAAAATCTCCTCGTGCATATTTGTTGTTGCAGGTTTAAATTTTAATCGCGTATGCAACAACTATCTTGGCTCGCAGTATTATTACTAGGAATTTTTTTTGTTTACTTTATTAGTAAATTAAGAATATAAGCAATAGTTAAATTAATGAAACCATTATTTCCAAAAAAAAAACAACTTACCTTTTCGCTTCCAAGACCTTACCTATTTCTGCTGGGTATGTATATACGTATATGTGTGTATGAACATATGTTAGTTAACCTGTATGTCTGCGTGACTTAGTTTCGCATATGCACCGCCATTGTAACTATTAAAAAAAACTTTTGCTGCATCAAAGTTTCCGCCGCAGTTTGTGCAGTAATATTATATTTGATGTCGGGTCGCAGATGTTGCCTGGTGTCTGACGGCGATGTTGCTGGCGCCAGTAGCGCGTGCACTGCATAAGGATTGCTGTCTTTCACCACTTTTAAAGACTACAGAGAAACAGAGCTGTGATTGGAAAGCCTCCCAACAGTGAAAAGATAAACTAGTACGTAATACTTCCAGTCAAACGCTAGTATTTTAAAGATTGTATCATACCTGTTTCTTATTTGTATAGCAATTCTCCAGTGATGGAATGAGTTCCATCTTAGCTTTAGCACCCCACAGGTAAGTTTGATTTTCTGATTAGTCCCTCTGAAAAGCGCAGTCTGTAGTCACGATAGGGAGAGTGGTAAGCATTTGCCACTATTGCAGTTCGAGTCTCAATGTAGTCGAACGATTGACTTTGCGTAGGAATTGAAGTGTTAAAAACACCAGTTGCTAACCAAGGAAAATAATGGTAGATGCGCAAGTTAGAAGTTTTCCCTGCAGGGATATTACTTGTTACTCTGTGTGTGCTGGATTTCTTTAATTTAAGAAATAAAATTTTAATAATTATTTTTCTCTTCGTGATAAAAAAAATTCAGTAATTTTAATATTGCGAGGAAAATTATGTTTAACTTTGGTTAAATATATAAATAAGTAATAATCGATAGCCGACAGCTAATGATGTCAACCTCTGGAGCTTGCTTTAATAATTTACTTTAATAATTTTTAATATTAATTTCATCACTTTTTGTCTTTATTAAGCGCTTCTGTTCACCTCTACCTTAACTTTATAGGTGCTTACTCTAGCAGCTATGTTTAAATACATACCTATATTATATATAATATCTTTTCAATATGTTGGAAACATAGAAGCTCAGCCGTTAGAATATGAGTGGTTAGCATAGAGTACTGCCATTCGAAAGACTAAGGTGCGAGTCCTGGTTCGACCAACATCCAAAATAATAGAATAATATTTCTAATTGCGTTGGCTCCTCGGCACGGCAGGGAATGTCAACAACGAGTGTATTTGTGACTTGAAATAAAAAACTTTTCATAAAAATTCATCGGCCGTTTGGAGGCGGGTTAAAATAAACTGTAGGTCCATCTATTGTTGGAGTTCGAACAGCAGTTACCGCATTTTATTGAGGCAAAGAGTGCAATGGTGTAAGTGAATGCCCTTACCCTCTAGCAAAAAACATCAAGAGGCAAAATCATTGGAGGATAAGCTCGATCGAAAATTGCCTTTAGAATATAGTACGGTTTAGAATATAATACTGTTCTGTCAGTTGATCTTGGATTGGTCAGAAATGGGGAGGCATTTATAGAAAGATTAGGTAACTCTCTACTATTTCACTTCTTTAATTCTTTAGAAAGTAATAAGAACTGCGTTGTTAAATCTACATAACTAAATTTCTTGATATCATTAATATGACCAACAACCCCGCTTTTTGTTTTGATTTCTACATAATGGACCAGCAAGTCAAGCTCGTTTGGTGAGAACCAATATATTTGCCGACATAAAAAAATAGATCATAGTCCAAAGACTGAGCTATTCAAAACTGGAGGCGAAGAAGTTTTATCACTAGGAACAAAATACTGAGTTGACTTGACCATGTACTTCTGTCTCTACATCTCTTTGAACGCAAATTAGTCTCTCATTTTCTAAAAATTGGAATGAAACTCAGTATGGCAGTATATTTTTGGGATGTTTTGAACATTTGTCCGAACCGGCCAGATCGGTCGACATGTATATAGCATCCACACAATCGATTTGTTTAGAGAAGTGATTTTGGGTAATAAATACTTCAATAAAGTCTTACAGCGTATTCAAATAGGTATTCTAAACAGATGCTGTGAAGTGTATTGTGTTAGTGAAAATTAACCAAATAGAAGCACCCTATCACATAGACTCCATACAACCGGCACTTCAGTTATGAGGATTTGGGTCCAAATTGTGAAATGTGAAACACAACATCATTCAACTGACCGACTCGCGATTTGTTGCAAGCCTCTATCCATTTGAAGTAATTTTTGATCACTTTTTGGCACATTATAGCCATAACTTGACTAATGTTGTCCTCCCAATGCTGAAGAGTGCAAGGTTTATCCACATAAACACGGTGTTTTGCGTAGCCCCACAAGAAAAAAGTCCAGCGGGGTCTAACCGCAAAATCTCGGTGTTCTACAGGCATCGCCAAGACGAGAGATTGTGCTTCCGAGAAATTTCTCTTTCAATAAAATGATATTCGGTCGTGTTGTATGGCATGTGGCAGCATATCATATTGTTGAAACCATATGTTATCCAAGTCATGTTCTTCAATTGCAGGATAAAAAAAAGTCGGTTATCATTCGACCATTATATTTCGAATCGACAGTGACAATCTTGCCATTATCGTTTTCAAAAAAGTACTATCATTTCATCAATTATGTGACAACTTTGCTTGCTTTCGCCGACTGAAAGATATGCCTCGACGCTGACGAAAATTTCGTTCGAATAATCACCGTCCACCACTTGTTGTTCAAGCACCTGGTCGACTTGTGTTCGACGCTGTGAATGGTCAGTTGACTTTAATTGTTGTATGAGCTTTATTTTATATTAATGGGGGTATACCATAAGTGAAATCTGTAACCGATCCAGTTCTTTCAAATTTCTTTAAATCTTTAGCAATTGCTGGAGTAGTTGGACGACTGTTTGCATCAGAATCAAACGTGGAAATTGTAAGGTGCATGATAAAAATATCCTTTCAATAAATTTCAACATGTGTATCGCTTTTTTAATAATTTTTGCTTAGAAATGTCCCCAAACATGCCTATTAACTTATCACTGGAGATTTCGTCTAGCCCTGAACAAAAATAGAACTAATTTAAAAAAAATATATATAGGTATATATATATATATATATATAATAAGCCTCTTAAAGTTTCCCACTTACATGCAGCACATTAAATAACTCAAGCAGATCCTTTTGCATATTACGTTTATATTATATAATATTTATAAAATTTATTTCAAACATCTTATTCATATCTATAAATCAATATCTGAGACATTGCAGTAATACCAATAAATATTTGTACGAAGTACAAAAAAAAAGAAAACTAGTTGCTGCATTGCCAATGTAGAAGAAAGGCGGCAAAGCAATAAAAATGCATAAATCCAGCCATATGGACCTAAAATCATTTGTAGTCGGTATTTATAAAGGCTTTATACATTACAATAACGTACCCATGAGAATTACGCGGATATCTAGGCAATGCGTGATAGGATTTTGCACTTGCATATTCGTATAACATGTACACGTATGTACAGTGTGTGAGAGAGTGTGTGTTTGTGTGGATTTGTGCATATAAATGCACGTATGCTTTCAGGTAATTGTATGAAGCTAAGCAATAAAATCATATGTACACATGTCGGTATTTATACGCACATACATACATACATACATACATATATTATTTATGTAAATTGTATTTAACTTCTTTGTAAGCATATATACGTATGTATGTATGTTTGCATTGTATTACTATATATTGGATGTGTGTGAATTCATGAGCAAAACCAGCAGGCGATTACATGTGCACTATGAGAATTGCTTTCATTTATGTATGTATGTACGTATGTACAATAGTAAATATTATATTATATGCATACATATAAATATATAAGTACGTATTTACATAGAACGCAATATGCACTGGATGAATTGCTTTTGGTATTAGCTAAGAAAGGCTTCTGGGTACAAGGAATCATACATACATATGCACAAAGCTATTGATAAGCGAAGGAAACTTTGGCCGGTGAAATATACAATGCAAATGGATTCGTCTGCTCTCTTCTACCAACAATCTTGCGCATATTTGTATATGTGCAGCAGCGTGCTTATAGTCCTGTATTACACATACATATATTTAGTTGCAATAACATTTTAGAGTAAGAAGTCTATGCAAGCACATTCGATTCCCATAAATCTTAGTTAGTTTTCTTTGAATAGCAGTTACTGTGTGGCTCCTGCTGTTTTGTTGCTTCGTTGCTGTTCGTTGCATTCTCTTGATTTTAATGCCATTTCACTGTTGGTTGCACAGTCAATGCATGCACATGGACGAACACACACACACACACATATATTTTGCGCAAATAAAATTTAAATAATAGAAAGAGGCAAGTTTTTATCTGCCATAGGCGACATAGGCAATATACATACTTTTGCATGAAAGCGAAGACCCAGTAAGGAAATATACTTGTTGTTAACTAGTTTGTAACTGGTTTGCATTTGTACATTAATTAGTTTATCTTCCATCACTTTTATAAGTTAGCAATGAAGTTTTCAACATGGCGATGTGCTATAAATATAGTCGGAGAATCGATTTATCATTTTCATACTAGTTAAATACTAGTTTATTAATGTATGTTGGAATTCTAATAACAAATTAACATAATAAAGGGTTTTCCAATAAGATGTGTTATCAAAAGATCTATAGTTTCCTTGCTTGTGTGGTATTTAGCGCAGTCTTGTTGAAACTATACATTGTCCAGATCAATACCATCCGATTCTGGCCATAAAAAATCATTAATGATCTTCGATAAAGCAATCAATTATTTTTTCGAAAAAGTAAGGTCCAATGACTCCGCCGAACCACAAACCGCACCAAGCAGTTGAAGATGGAGAGCTTTCTCAACAAAAAATCTTGGATTTTCCGACTCTCCAATGCGACAGTTTTACTTATCGACGTTGAGCCTCATCGGCCATTTTTATTACTAACGTAGTTTTTCCTTATCAAATGTCAAAAAATTACAGCTTCAAAATTGACTTCCTCCGGAATAGTAGGCTATTCAAAATAATAGATCTTATGGGAAAATCCTTTATATTGCTGTTCGGAAGACCCGGATTCATTTATTGGTACGATCAACATTCAAAAGTTATAAAAAAATAATTTTAATAAAACTTTAAGTTAAATTTTCTAATTGTGGTGCCCCTCGACAGAGAATGTTAACCTCTCTGAGTGTATGGTATATCTGGCATGAAATAAAGGTTCCTCATAAAAACCATAAGCCGTTCGGAAGCGGCTTAGCATAAACTGTAAGTCTCTCCATATGTTGGAAAACATCAAGACACTAAAACCAGAAATTGAAGGAGGGCTGAGCTTCAGCAGTTACAGAAACACCAACTATATACGAGTATAGGTATATATATATATCTTTAAATACTAGTATTAACTAGAATACCAATTTGGTTTTTTACTACAGGTTATGTACGTTGATGTACGTGTATGTATGTACTCGTTTGTGTACGTATATATGTATGTAATGAAAGCCTTTTGATAGCCTTATCAAGCTAGAAGTTAACATGAAAGTCAGAACTGTTGAAAACAAACTAAGTTATGAATTTATATTAGCCAAAGATGAATTGAGGTTATGCACAAAAATACGTCAATATTAAAAGCTTTTCAATTGAAAAATGAGCTTTATTTGAAATATGTTTATATGTGTGTAAGACTATGTCTAACGAAGAAATAATGCATTGAATTTTGATTTGTATGAAATATGGAATCGACAGGAGCAGGCCAATACGTTAGGTATGTAGGTCAAGTGTGTTTCGAAGATGTAAGGTAGAGTATAAAGTACAGTGATAGCTACTCTTAATGTCAGCTATGTTAGGAGTATATACAAATGATTCACCCATCGAATTGATGATGGAAATTTATCAAAATTGAGAGAGGTAAGTTCAGTAAATAGAAAGAGAATGCAAATAAAGAGAAATTTTTCAGAGGAAAGGGAAAACGTGCGGGTATAAAGAGCTTGAAAAACTGAACTTGTTAGAATTTTCAGCAAAATCAATTCAAGAAATATAATAATCACGGGAAAAATGAAAGAAGTTGGCCAAAAGATAGAGTTCCACATAAAATGTACCAGTAACGTACTTAGTCATCAGATCATACATCACCTAAATGAAGTGAGACCAATGTCTCAACGGTTAAAAGAACTATTGAACCTTTGTCAAAAGCAATAACAAATGGATCGGTGGCTTTATTAAAGGTTGCCTTTTATATTTCAAGACTTAGCAACCCTAGCAACTGACATTTTTTTCTGCCTACTTAGAACTTTTTAATATACGATTATTGTTGAATTAAATGCAATATTTTTACAACTTTCGCAATAAAGCTCTATCAAGAACTAGTGTTTATCGATGGTATGATGAATTTAATCGAGCTCAAAAATCACTCCAAGACGAATTTTGTGAAGGCCCTCTGAAATAAAACGTTGTTCCGAAAACTATTGACGATGTGGGCAAACTAATGTTGTTTATAATTTATATTGTTTGTAAAAAAAATGTTGGCTCTCATACAATTTTTCAATCGTTTAAAAATACTCGTGTTGATTGGTCGAGAGAAAAGCCAAAAAAAAAAAATAAAAAATTGAACACGTGGCAACCGCACCACCAGAACAACGCAGAACGGTAAATCATTTTGTTTGTTTGCTAGTTGTCTTTCGAGAAATGTAGAAATCATATCGCCGAAGACAAATAGCTCTTCACTGAATCAACTGCCTGTTTGAGCACTCAAAAAACATCGGATTAATGAGTTATCCACCTTAGAGTCCTGACTTGGCGCCAAGTGAGTTCTTTTTATTCCCGACGTAAAAGATAACTAAGACGATCACACGTTCAGAAATGTTTAGAACGGAGAATATTTTGAATGTTCGATGTTCGATGATTAATATTTGTTTTTGGTTTCTAACCCCGAAGTATGTAAGGTGCTTTATAATTTGTTTAGATATTACTCTTGTCAAAGGCTTTATCACATTTTCATGTGATTATTAGCCATTGCTAATAATAAATAATCTAAATACTGATCGTAGAGACCTAAAACTTGGAGGGTTTCGTTGATATTCTCGGACGTGGACCAGCGATCGACCTATTCGAAAGAAATCTTATTGATATCTAAATCGTTTGATTGACATGAAATTTTTATAAATAAGTAACCAACATCCGAAACACTTTTTCTTCTGAGATCGATGAAATAATCCGGTTTTGATTAATATGTGGAAAACTTTAGTTTGTTGGAAACATCGTTCGATTTGCTTGATATCTGGAACAATGTAGATAGCTCTTTGAATATGTTAATGTGTGCAGATATTTTTTTATGGTACAATTTGCTTAATAATTGCTATAAAGGTTCTTGCCTACGCCAATATGTGGAAATGTTATCTTTCTTTTTATTATTTTTATCAAGATGGTACAATAAAATAAGGAACGTGAAAACCCATTAAAAATTTTACATATAAATAAATTGTGTCTTAAGTAGTAAAGCTTTCTAAGGAGTTGGATTTGTAACCCATAATCATTACTTTGTAAAGATTTTGTAAAGATTGTGTATTAAGCAAATAAGATTCATTTCATAATCATAAATAACTTGGATCAAATCTTCTATGCTAACTGACATAAAAACTTAAGTTTAAATATTCTTTGGCTTAAATGCTCATTAATATACCATACATATACGAGTATATACATGAGGGGATTAACAAAAGTTCAGCCAGTTGATGACTTTCAATTTGTTCTAAAAATACGAAATTCTTTGCGAATGCTTTAGTAGTCTTCCTTTCAAATTTTATAACAATCAGCTAAAATGGAGACGAGAAAACGTAAGATAGAAACTCGCCATGTGATTCTCTTCGAGTTTCGGCGTAATTTACAACCAATATAAATATTCAGTGAATGCAAATTGCATATGGAACGATTGCACCGTCTTTAAACACTATTTTTAATTGATTCCCTAGAGGACGAGCCCCGAGAAGGTCGACCAAAATCTTCCACTGATAATGTCACTGTAGCTCTGTTGAAGTCCAAAATTGACGAAGACCCACGACTATCACAATAACTGATTGTTAATGAATTGGACTTGAATGCCATGGCTGTATCGCGAATAATAAGTAATCATCTGGGATACATGAAGAAAACCGCTTGATGGGTACCATGAATTTTAAAAGAGACCCAAAACGAGGTTCGAGTGTATTTTGCTCAATTTTTCCTAAACAAATTCGAAAATGGTCAGTCTAATAACTTTAGTAAAGTCGTTGCTGGTGACGAATCTTGGTTCTATAAGTGCGATCCAGGAATAAAACAGCAGCCCATGGTATGGATCCCAACAGCAAAAGTGATGGTGTCAGTTTACTTTTCCCGATCTAAAAGGGTCAGACAGTAACTGCAAAATGGTACCAAAAGTTTTCAAACATTTGTTGAAAAACAGAATGAAAGAGGATTTGCGGCGCTACTTTTTACATCATGACAACGCTTCAGCACACACTGCTGAAATAACGAGTAATTTGATTGCGATCTCTGGGATCGAAGAAATACGTCCAGCACCATGTTTCCCGAATATAGCACCTTGTGATTTCTGGTTATTTCCAAAAATTAAAAGAATTTAAAAGAAAAGGTCTTTAATAACAACGAGGAGGTAATTAATCCGGTTAATGCTGCACTTGATAAGCTTAGAATGCAAGATTTTGAAGACTGTTTTCAGAAGTGGATCTTTAGGCGTAAGAAATGCATTGAAATCAATGGTGATTATGTAGAGAAGATAAAAATAGACAAAGATTACGAATAAATACAATAATATTTTTTTTTTTGTTTCTTTATGTGGTCAACTTTCCGAACTTTGGTTAATCCGCTTCGTTACTCCTCTTGTATGTTTTGTATGTTGTTAAGCCAACGCGATGAATTGCATTTATGTCAGCAAATTGACAGGTTGATTGCATTCCAGGTATGTATAATTTGTATGCACTTCATTGCTCACGGTTTTCTACGAAACTTTTTCGTTTTTGCGCTTATAATGCTATACATACCTATGTACACACATTTGGTATATAGACTGGAATGTGCATAAATATATGTAAATATATATGTACATGTGTATTTTTTATCTTGTCACCAATTCGCACATTTACTCCGCACCGAAACTAAATATATCAAGGGATTAACGTCTTCAACTAAAAGCCACTGCAGTCTTTTCGTAAATTCTTTATTGCCTTTGCTACACTTTTATGCCTCATCACGTTAATCTGCACCGCACCTAATTAAGCTGCAGAACGGAAGGGATAAAAATTTAAAAATCTGCATTAAAGAAATTTTTTAGATAAAAATAGTAATTTTGTACATTTAAATGTGTGTACATATGTATGTGCGTATACTTAGACGAGAACGTACAATTGAGTGAAGTATAAAGAAGGAATTTTAACAGAGATAAAAGATAACAAATCGATTATGGTAATATTCGTAGACATAAGAGCTGATTGTTTGTATATCTCTAAAAATCTATGCATACTATATTTATCTAGTAATAGTCCATTTCTTTTGAATACATGGTTTTATAAGTGCGATGGGATTAAGCTAGATACTGTTAGGTAATATTGTAAAAGCCGGCACAAACAGTGAGATTGGCAAGGAATCATTCACTATAAGCTGCTCCCTTACAACCAAACTTTTAATTTGAACCTGTACTGTCAATTGGGCCATCTGAAGGAAGCAAATGCCTAGAAGCTTCCAGCTTTGATCAACCAGAGGGAAATTGTTTTCCAGACCACGCACATGGATAGTGACTCGCCAGAAGCTCTTTTTCTGTCTATGGCGAATAATTTAGTTGGCCTTAAGAGAAGACAGTGAAATTCGACTGTGCTAATTTTTTGCTAAAGGAGACAAGGGTTTCAAAATGGCTAAAAGATATCGAACAAAACGGTATATATTTGTCATAAATCGGATAATTCAAATTATGTAAATAAAGTCTTCAATCTCATGTAAAAATAATATAACATTTTAATAACTGTGATGTTTGACCAAACGGATGTACTGATTTCGGTTTTGCAACTTACTTTTGGAAGATTTTTTTTTCGGTGTATCTTTTAATTCGGACCTCTCTAAAATGGTCCAAAGAAAATAATCTATCGGATTAGCATCTGGTGAATTCGGGAGCCATTGCGAGGACTTTATGAAGTTTGGAACGTTATTTTTCAGCCATTCTTGGTAAATTCGAGTTTTAAGAGACGGTGCCGATCCCTGTTGAAACTTCCATAGCCTGCCACTGAAATGTTTATCTACCCACGATTTCAAAGCAGCCTCCAAAATAATTTCTCGATAATATTACGCATTTACCTTGACACCAGTCTCTATGAAAGAGATTGGAGAGCGTCCATCTGCGATTGACTCAAACCATTATCTTTGGTGGGTGCTGCCTCCTGGTGGCCAACCGATGGCTCAAATTGTTGTATTACCACTTTTAGATAAGCGAAGCAAGTCTTTTGCTCTTTCAAGTCTGACTTGTTGCTGCTTTGTGTTAGATCTTATAAGGCTTGACCTTATGATCATTCTTCAGTATGCGTCGGATGCTACGGTCAGATATTTTCAGTTCTTTCGTCATTTGATTGGCACTTCGTCGGCGATTTCGATCAAGTCGCATCTTTACTTGCATGTGACGTTGCAGTCCTTTGATGATCACCTTCATGACGTTTTGCGATGCAGTGTAATGAGTTATGGTATGATAAACGAAAACTACATTCACTTTAAGGTGCTTGAGCTCTCGAACAATCGCTGGTTGTGATTTTCCGGCTAAATATAATGCAATCACACAGTTACGTTTGAAATCCATTACTGATTTCTTTTTAAATGCTTTTGTGTGCTTGTAAACAATACCCTGAACTATCTTTTAGCCAATTTTCTGACAGCTGATTCCCGTGCGTCAGCTGCGCGGGCGGTCTAAAGTTGGTTACACTGCTAGTGTCGGAGACTGTAACATAAATGAAATAGTGCGATGTGGTTATTAATGAGAGAAGACTTGAATATGTGAAAAAAAAATTTCAAATATCCTAAATATATGATATTATTCATTTTTGATTAACCGGAAGTTTGTATTAATTTTTACTAATCCTACTGATTTCTCTTTTACAAAAAATTAAATTAACATTTTACACCAATGCCCTGCACTAATTGAAATATTATTAGAATACATTATATTAATTTAGCAACTTTCATGCATAATAAAGTAGGGATTATTGCTATAAAATTACTTATATGAAGTGGGTAATGGAGAGCTGAAGATAAAACTTAAAATTGCACCATAAAAAGAAATAATTTTTTTACATTCTCATATTTTCAGTTTTTGTTTGAAATATAAAATCCTTTTTTGACAGAAATAATTATTTTCACCTTAGTGTTTTGAGAACTTTTATGGTCGCCACCAGTTTGCTAATTTAAACAAAATATTTATTAAATTATATTGAATTTTTCATTTCTCTACATTAAATATGTATGCACAAGGTTTCCCTCAAATTATAATTACTACATAGCTAACTTTACACACTTATTTACAAACTGCCCTAAATCATTCATTATCCGAATTAAACCACAGTGATTTAGCTTTAATCGCACACACACACAAAGCCAACTTCGATTAATACTGCTCAGATGTATGAGCATAGAAATATGCCGCCACAGGCCTCGTACACAACTCACTTGAGCGGGCGATTTGGGTCTAAATTGTATAAGATCTACAACCCATTTTAGATATACATACATACAGATACGTATGTATGTATGTATTAACTTGTACACGTGTGTCCATGACTGCCATACTTATGCATATTTACCACAAAACATTCGTGGCTGTAGACTTTTCAGATTTGTTGTAATCAATTTCTCGCTCGCCCAATTGTTACGGCACATTAAACTCCATAATAAAAACAATTTGTTGGATTCGCACATGCACGTTGCACACACGTGGGCATCTACAAAGGTAGGTATTGCCATTTGTAAAACGTATGGTATGTTTATGTGTTTTTCTGCAACAACAATAACAGTTAGCAAAGTGGAATAGTATGGCCTAGATGCTCAACTCCACAACGAAATCAATAAATTTGCTTGTAATATATCAGTCCCACACTTGCAACAACTGGCGGCACTTCTGCTTTTGCCGCATACATACCTACAGCTTCATGTAACATACACATAGTAAATATATACCTATGTATATGTGTATGTATAAATGTCGTATTGTGCTGATCTACGGCTACAATGCTCCAGCTACCTGTACACAGTTGTGCTGAGCCTCTGTGGTGCTAATAAAATTACAAAAAACAAAAAATAAAAAAATAAAAATAACACAAAATAGGCGAAAAGCTGGCTTAAAAAGCAATTTTTCCCTTAATTCCAACTACAAAGCAACAAAACCAATTTCACTTTTTTTATCATTTTTATTGTTTGATATTTTTTGTTAGCCAAACTCCTCGATATCAGTTCTTTCTTTCATTGGCCCTTGTTTTTTGCCCATTTCAATACGAACACTTTATTTCGATTTGTTTTATTTTTGCTGTTGTTACTGTGTTCATGGAAATGTGCGCTTTTGTAACCAAGCGTTCAAATTTTTCTACCAGCTGCTGCTACGACTGACTATTTGACTGCATACCAAATACGCACACACACACACACACGTGCTCGTGTATGTGTGTGGGCCCGTTAATGTATTTATTCCTGAAGCTAAAATCCTACATTTTATTTATTTATTTGCAACACAAACATGAGACCATTTATTTTTTGCACGTTAAAGGAATTTTCGGTTGAAAAGTGAAATTTACATTTTTGGTACCCTATCTTGATATTTGGGTTATTTCAAAACGATGGAAAAGCATTCAAAAACAGACTACTGATGATACATTTTTTAAAAAGATGATTGACTTATGAGTTCACAAAATTTTTAACTATTTTAGAAGTAATTGATTTAAAAATGCTCACGCTAATAGGCCGCATTTTACAAAATAATGTTTTCAAAAATAATTAATTACTACATAATTCTTAGTATCATCAGATTGTAAAGTTTAAATATTTTTTATTTTATTGAAATTTATATTTAAAAGTGCCACAAAACCCCGCTTTCATTGGTGCTGCTCTCCCCATAGTGTAGGGCATCATAAGAAGTACACAACTGCTTCTAGTATGCTGCTAAAATGTAAATGTAAATGTAAATACTCGTATATCAGGAACATAGAGATCAAGAAAAATTCGTACAAATATGTACATATATATATATACATATTTGCTTTATATTATATTTTGCCGCAAAACAAATTGCAAGCTTAATCATCCATTTTTATGGCGCTTTATTCATGTTACACACAAAGATATACGTATACATAGGTATACTCGTATACATTCGTGGTATTTATCATAGGTTTGCCGATATTTTATTTATTTTCATGTTTTTCTTAAATTGAAAAAATGCAAATAAAGAAATTATAATTCAATAAACGCTTTTTTGTGATTGGGAAATATTGAAGGCACGGAAGAAGACACTTTGAGAGTTGTGGAATAGGTCGTTGCCATTCACTTTACAAAGTATCTATCTTTAAATAAGTATTCATGGGTATGAGGGCGTCATTTTAGGTCAGAGGAAATAAGCCATATTGACATTTAAAACAAAGCAATTTAACCATATTTTAGCTTTTGTCTGATCTCTAACTGATCGGATATTTGCTAAGCGCCAAATCTTAGAAATGCCCATTGAGTAAAGGATACCTCATCGTCGAATTACAAAAATGATGTTTTTAATGGAATGAAAAGGAGCTGCCTCTACGCCACCATGTCTGCATCACTTTGAAGTGGTAAATAATTTCGTCTATATGGAATCCAACCACCCTTGAAATTCAACGCAGTATCGCTGAGTAGGCAAGTTGAAAAAAAGTTCTCTATCGACAAAGAAAAATTAAACTTTCCAAAGTATTGCGAAGAAATAAGGTTTTGCGAAGATTTCTATGGATGGGAAGATCAGACGGAGGAGCACCTGCCTTCACTTGGTGCGTCCTCTTATGAAAATTTACTATGAAAGCAGATATTGAGTATAAGAGGATTTTATGAATGAAAAACTCTGTTTATGAGCATACAAAAAAAAGTTTTATATTAAAATACAGAAACTAAAAGGATTTTCGAATAATCGAAATGTTGGAAAAGAGCCTTTTTGGTATTTTTTAGTTAAACATATTTTTTAAATGACAATTTTTAACTTAATTTAGGAAAAGGCAAAATGTAGGTATATTTAAGAATTCGGTATGGAGAGTTGAGTTACAAACATATGTCGGCTAGGCTTACCCACATATCTCGAAACTTCCTATTTTTTCTGATATAACTGTCGGGTAATCATTCCCGGTCGGCGATCAACGAATTCGAATTCGTAGGACTTCGGCTTTAATCTGTTCACTCTCGTTTTTGTACGACTTATTTCAGTATCGGCTGAGCTACCACGATTTATGCACTTTTTACTTAACGGCTTGTGAGAAATGGCATGATGTCAAATACTCAGCTTTCGGGTTAT